>FN649746.1:336257-348939 GCA_000310025.1 Ectocarpus siliculosus | reverse complement strand
GGAAACGGACACGTCTCTCCTCGCTCCACCAGCTTCCACAGCGACGGGTTCAGGGTCATGGCGGCGATCGAACCAAGGGACGTTTGGGAACCATCCCCGGCGCTCCGAGGCGTGCTGGAGTTCGACGAGAGCACCGACAGCGGGGTAGACGATGCCGACGACGACGCCGAGCCCGGAGAGAGACGGTTCTTCCTGCCACCGGTACCGCCGCCGCCGCCGCCGCCGCTAGCCCTACCACCGGCACCGGTACCGTGGTCGCCCTTGGCCTTGGTGCCCGGCTTGTCGGTGTCAGAGGCGTTCTTGTTGGTAGCGGGGGTAGCGGGGAAGTCGTCCAGAGCGCAATTGCTCAGGATACCACCACCACCGCTTGCCTTGGCGGGTCGACTGCACGTGGGAAACGCAAACGTAGTTATCCCGGGGGGAAAGGGGGGGGGGGGGGGGGGGGTCCCGCGTGTGTGACAAATCCGGCGGCAAGTGAACGGCGGAGGGCAGGGGGAAAAGGCGGGCGTGCGAGTCAAGAAAGGCGGCACGACCAAGCGGAATCGGCTGCCCAGCAGAAGAGCTGAAAGAACGCACGACAGAAAGCACGACAGGAACGTACAGCACTACTGACAGCCAACAGCCAACAGCCAGATGCACGTTGTTACGGCATAGAGGCAGGCGGGTCCGTGTGGGTGCCTCGGTCCCTTGCTGCCTAGTCGCGCGCATTGTAGTATCATACTTCCATCTTTTTGACATCTGCGGTGTCGAGAACTCGGCCGGAAACACTTTGTTCCACCACGCGAAACTAGGGATAAAAGAGACAAAAAAAAAAAACAGACGAGCGTCTCGGATACCCAGCAACTAGTAACATATGCACACCGATTGTACAAGTACACAGCGTTGACATTTTTCAAGCGCTTGAGCGGGGGGATCAAAAACCACAACTTTCTCTGCTGTACGGTGCAAAAGCTGAAACTGAACACCGCATAAACGCACGCCGTCTGCATCGGTAAAACAGTGGGCACTTGATTCCTCAGAGCGGCATCGCAGTAAAACTGGCATCACGGACATAACTCAAGGCTGACACAAACTCAAAATAAGCACAGTTTCCAGTCGGTTTCAATTCACTTACTGAAAAGACTCCAACACATCCCTTCCGACTGAGGTATCTCGAACAGGTAGTCTTTCTGAAAAAAAACAAGAACAAACTAATGGTTCCGTTGTACGCAGCACTTGTCCTTTGCTGGGCATGATACCGGCATAGATTCATGCGCGATAAAGCTGTTGCAGGAACCCTTCCCTTCCCCCCCCCCCCGTGTACCGCACGCGCTCTGTCAAGTGATGCTTTGCCTTTCTTTTTTCCTGTCAAAACACGCTTGCCTTGTCGTCTTGGTAGTCCCTCTTTCCCACGAGAACGATATCACCGGCGCTAACCCACACTTTCTTGCGCATCTTCCCCCGGATGTGTCCCAGGCGCGTAACTCCGTCGTAGCAGTAGCACTCCGCTCGCCCGTTACCCAGCATGCGCACAACCTTTCGCAGTAGAAATCGGTCAAAACATGGTCGTTTTATACCATCACAACTGTACCAATAGTTTCGATATGTCGCAAAGGACGCCCTCGTTTCGATAATTCGAAAAGTGTGAGCCCTCACGTCTCAAACGACAACTTCCTCCGCAAAAGCGCTACCGGTGGGTCTGTTGGGGGGGGGGTCCACCGAGGTTGGCAAGAGCAAGGGCTCTCCCACATCAACTTAACCCTAACCCACGCTCAAAAAGCTATCCTCAACTCAAACGAAACATAGACTACTCCTACACAGATACCCCGCCAGTGGTTCCCGCCGCCATTTTAGGATTGAGAGATGCGTGTCTCGTTCGAGCAGCAGCAACAGAGGAGGAGGGGAACACGGAACAGCAAACTAATGACAGCGCCAGGCCAGCACCGACGGCGCATTCTTCAACGGTTCACCCGCTCGAGTCACCCCGGCCACGCGTGACAGCAGTGTGACGTGTCTACGACAGGGCAAGAAGCAGCGAGGACAAGTGCCAACATCCAATCTGTCTCAGACAGCAAGCCACGCAAGAACAATGGCGGCAAGCGCGAGAGTGATGACGCGACAACGTCTACTTGTGAACCCACCCACGAAAAACCAACAAAGCTGCTGTTGCGATTGATTTATCTAGATACAATACGAGGTACACACCACGCGGCAAGAGCGAGATCGACGACGCAACATTTACTTGTAAACCCGCTATTATAGCAAAAAACGACTGTATCTACCAAGTGCACCCACACCTACCTGCGCGTACTCTTGGCCGGCCTCCTTGAACTCGAGCTCGCGCTTGGTCTCCTCGTTCTCGTTCTTTCCCCTCCGACGGTTCTTACCACCCTTTCCTGCAAAAAGAAAAAAGAACAAAGAAAAACACGGTTGGAAAGGTTAAGGTTCGGTTAAGCTAGTCTGGTAAACTACGCACGGTGCGGCAAGCCCGTTTCGGGCGAGACACAGGGATGGTGGTAGTCAGCCGTGTACGGCCGAGAGAGAGAGAGAGAGAGAGAGAGAGAGAGAGAGAGTGTGGGAACAGCAAACGTAACTGGAGGAGGGAGACACCGAGGGGCCGGCCAGGGAAGTCATGCCGTAGTTGGGAGGGCAAGAGCATACGTTTCGTTGGATAAAGACAAACCCACAAAATTACCCAAATCAGCGTGATTGGTGGGGCGTCCGCGCGAGGACCCCGGCTGCCCGAAGTTGCGCTTTGTACCCTGTTCCTGATTTCTGACTCCATGTGGTTTCTCTGAAGCCCGTCCAGCTGTTCCCTACTTAAGGGTGAAGACGTCGATGCCCTCCGAGCTGGCCATTGTTGTTATTGGAGTCTACCAATTAGGCGAGACTTGCGCAACCTCCCGGAGAGCTGCGATCGACCAACAACAGATTCTGTCGATCAACAGATTCTTGCACAAAAACTACAAGGGAGCCGCATGGCAACAAAATCAGGACTACAGGGCACACACAACTTCGGGCAGCGGGGGTCACCGACGCCTCACCAGTCACGCTGACTGAGTAGCCTTGCCATAAACTGATAGTAGCCTGCAACGGGATGTACGAGGGCTCAACCGAATATTTGCACGTTTCTTCCAGACTACTGCTGTTGTAGAAGTACCTTCTCTTGAACATTTTCAAAAGTACTTGTAGTCGTCGTCGTTTCGTATGTACCAGTATGTAGAATGTTCTCGGGAAAAAGCGCACTGGCGATGTTGAATTTTTCCGCACAGCAGCAGCAGCAGTACCAGCAGTGATTGCGGACTTCTTTATCTCGAAACCAGTGAAACGTACTTGCAATTCTTACGTCCCGGTGGAATTGAAGCGACGACGGTGCGCACACGTAGGCGGTGCCAGCGTGCCAGTAGGTAGGGTCAAGAGCGATTGTGGCACGGTCAACTGCTGTGTCCCCAAGCGCGGAGCGCGGATGGGTATACAAGCGGCAAAATAGAGTTCACGCCAAATCTGGGTTGTGCATCCCGTAGTCGTTACACCATTTACTTCGCATCCCTACAAGGTCGGGCCGGAGCACGCCGGGTTCTCACCGGACCACGCTCTCACATCACCAAGCGCGAAGCGCCGTGAGGTATTCGGCGAGTCGCATGAAGGGTGCCCTGCATCCTGCGAAGGGTGTTCGGCATCTTGTTTGGCGCTTACTTCCTTGCATACGGATGACAGCTGCGAATGACTTAATTTATTTTCGGGTGCTTTCGCTTCCAGAGACAGTTATGAGCATTGTGTAACTGACCCGAGGGTGCTTAACCAATTTAACACAACGTGGTGCGATCATCCCCGTTGCGCGGAGTGACTGTTGTCAACCCCGCACAACATGATCTACTCGACCACCATTATGGTTACCGCAAAAAAAAAAAAAACGGCAAAAAAAAAAAACGGCACGCTGGTGGTCGAGCTCACGAAGCGATCGGCTTGTTTTACAACGTCATTGCCATTCGACGAAAACCCAACCCGATGAAAAACACGGGCGGGGATGGCTTGTTTCACAACGTCGTTGCCAAGCGACGAAAACCCAACCCGATGACAAACACCGAGGGGGATGGCTTGTTTTACAACGCCAAATCTGGGTTGGGATGTGGTAAATAAAAACAAATGCAGGGCATGATGGTAGAGGGTGGGGCTAACGTACACTGCATACGCCCTAGCAAGTACGCCGGGCGTGCTGTTGAAGTTCGCACTCGCCTGCCGCGGCGAAATTATCCCCAACCATCCTCGACCTAGCGCTGTGGTAAGCTAGCGCTTGCTGTGGCATACAATTCAGTGAATGTCAAACACGGCAACCCCATGATAGGCAAAAAAGCGAAATAAAGGAGCCCTACATACGTGAGGCATCTTCACGGCCAGGTCACGTAAGCCGTCTCAGCAGGCGCTGCTGCTGCTATCAATTTTTCCGCTCCCGACGTGACCTTTGAAATGAGGGGCGATCCATCTCCGCCTACACTACACATCTGAACTTACAGATCTACATGTAGGTGTGTCAAACTTTATTTCTTAATTTGGCTGGTGTATGCAGTCGCTCGTGGTTGCAACCACAAGCAGCGTCGGTTTCAGAGGCAGGGGGCGTGCTATAAAGGACGCAGTCAACGTAATCGGTAGAGGCTTTTATAACGTGTGCCTATTGCCGGTTTGGTTCAGTACCAAGTCTCTCCAAAGGACGATGACGACATCATCATACATCACCACACACCATCATCCCTCGCCAACTAAATCAAACTCCAACATTTCTACTACGCAAACTGAAGACAGCTCACCCTTGTTCTTCGGCATCACGCTCTCTGTTGCGGCTCGTAGCGCTCGATTCTAGCCCCCCGAGCGTCACCCTCTCAACTTCTCCCTTCTCCTAACTCGTGCTTGCTTGACGACGAAGGCGGGGCTGCCTTCAAAACTCAGAGTGCCACCCAGCACCATCGCTACGGGCACCACCGGCACCACGGAGAGACAGCTCGGAGGGAGGGGTTATGCCGTTGAGAAAAATACGATTTGAGGGGGGTAGGTCATTTCGGCCCGATTGTGAGGAGGCATGTCTACCCAGGGCGAGTTTCACGAGAGGCTGTGGAGGGAGAGGCTGGGTTGCCGTGGTCACACTCGGTAGTCTTCGGGTATTCCCCCCAAAACAACGTCACCATGGTGAGTGCACCGTCTGCGGAGAGTGTTGCTTTCCCTCCCGCCATGCGCGGAGCGTCGGTTCTGCGTTTTTTGCTCGCGAAAGCGTCCTGTTTGCGTGGAGAACTTTGCTTTTTTGTTTTCGATGGCAACGAGAGAGCGCGACAGCAGCGAGAAGCAGCAGCGTGTGCTGCGTGCTCTCTGCTGCCATGGTGCGTATCCAACCAGCGATGCACACATTCGCAGTGTGTGGTTGTGCTTATAGAATGACTGATCCCTATGGTAACCCATGCTCAAGCTTCGCTTGAGATGCTGCTGCTGTGGGTGCCGTGGGTATGTACCTCGATCCCACCCGACGACAGCTCTCCCTCACAAGAGTGGCGGAGGTTCGTTTGTGGCTGTGCCGATGGACTGATGGGAGTCGGCTGGGGTTGGAGGGGGGGGTGGCTGGCTTGTGCGACGGAGCATGGAGCGGGCGGATGCTCTGGTGCTTGCAACCATGGCTGAGAGAAGGCGCGCGAAAGAGGGAATATGGCACTTTTTCGCACCCCTCTCTCGTCTGTAATCCACCAATCGTCTTGATTGGCATTTAGCATTCACAATGCATTTAGTACTTGGAAGTATCTCTCACGCATGGGACACACACCCCACACCTTGCGCCCGTTGGCGTGAAGAACACGTTCAACCGCTCGACAGAACATATTCAAGCACCCGAGGTGTTATGTTGTGGGTGCGAATGCATAGTAACACAGTTTCAAGAGACCAACTGGCTGTGTCAATCCCCAGCCTGCTGGGTACACCGCTCCAACGCGGGCATAGTCTATGCAATATACTTTTGGCTCCGGCTGGGATCCGGCACCCTCATCCTCTCTTACAGCGGTTGTATCAAAAGACGGATTGTTGCGTCTCTGCAGATAATGCTTTGTGCACTGGTCCAGCGGACGGATGCATGGAATGCCTGCTTGTGCTGTATGCGAGCAGTGGAAGGGTGCGTGGTTCCACGACTCCACCCCAATACAAGTAGTGTATAGGCGCAGAGGTTTCATGACACAACGACAACGTTTCCCCCATCCGACGTGCCCCCTTGCTATCGGGATATCAGCTCTTTTGCTCTACACATCTGTGTGGGCTTATAACACACTCATTGTTTATGTACAGTAGACGGCTCGGGAATGCTGGAAGAGAGGGGGAAGCAATGGGTAGTAGCTGAACTGCAGCGTGTGGAGATAAATATATCGACCCCCTTTTTGCTGTAGATTTCCAAACGAGAACTGCTGTTCGCCGAAGACGATCAATGTCATCGTTCGCAATGCCAGCTTCTCCACTACAAGTAGTTCTGTTTGTATCTATGCATCGTGTAAAACGAGCACGACCGCCATGCGAGACGAGGCACGACCTCGAATCAGCGATAATCGAATCGCCATGAGTTGCCTTGTCTTGGATCGCTTCACACCGAAGTCGACGATGATCCCAAGTAATGTTGAAACGTTGAACGTTGGCATGCCCCGCGATCGGCGTGACTGCTTCCCAATGGTTGCCACGAACATTGCATGGACCATTGACATCCGACGAACTCGACCAACTTGTTCTGTTATCACTCAGGTCTAGGACAAAATTCCCAACTCTCGATCCCTCAACACTGCATCAACCTTTTCAACTACTGCTGCACTCAACCGGAATCTAACTAAACATCTCTCGACGTTCAACCGCGTTGTTTGGTGTCCTGCTACAACAACGGCAACCAACGTCGGCAACAGGGTCGCGGCCCCAAGAAGCACATGAAGCGTCTGAACGCGCCCAAGCACTGGTTGCTGGGCAAGATGGAGGGCATCTGGGCCCCCAAGGTACGATCGCTGCTGCTGTTGCCAGCACTCGTGATGCATGAAAAGCGCGGTTGCGTTCAGTCCCCACGGCTAACTGTTGAACAAGCCGGACCATTGGACTATTGTGCCGCTGACTAGGCTATTGGTTTGATTTCGGCTTCTATAGGCTGTGTAACATGCGTGTGTTGCAAGCAACACGTTCCCTTCCGGAGTTGGTGTAGTCTGTCATCTGGGTTACGGTTTCGTTTGCCTGTGGAACATTCACGAAGTGTTATCTTCCTGCGGGAAAGCTCAAGTATGGCCTGTAGCTGTGGAAGCCGGCAAATTTTCAAATTTTGCGTGGAAACGATCCACAGCAACGGAACTCGATACTATACCTGAGTTCTTCGCGAACACTGAGGTCGACCTGCAACAGTAGCCGCGAGAAAATGATTGGAAACTTCTGTGCACCGTCTCGAAAGAGACACTCTTGGTCGAAGGGCGAAAGACTCAAGCCGAATCCGCTGCCCCCCCCCGTTCCTGCAGCCCTCCCCGGGACCCCACCTCAACCGGGAGTGCTTGCCGCTGGTGATCATCATCCGCAACCGGCTGAAGTACGCGCTCACCATGTCAGAGGCGAACATGATCTGCATGCAGAAGCTCATCAAGGTGTGTGCATGCCCTCTGTCTCACACTGCCGTGTCATAGCAGCAGAAGCTTTTTGCGTTCCGATTAGGTGGCACACTTTTGAGACAGGCGGCGTAAGTATCGTCTAGTGCGAGCAGTGTCGTTTGTGGTGCTGATTGTCGTGTTGTAAATGCCGTCGCACAGCAAAAGAAAAAGATGTTCAAGCCGGGCACTACTTCCAATTGTTGTAAGGAGGCCATGTGTGAGGCGATATAACGCGTTCGGTAACTGCGGATAACGGTGGCGGCCACGAAAGCGGGCTGATACAATGTTTGAAGAGATGGAGCGAAAACTTGCCCGCCTCTACCCAAGTGTTGCGTTCCTAGCTTTTCGGAAAACGCTCAGTAAACGCTGTGATGTTGCGATTTAGGTCATGCCTTGGGACTATTTAGTGCTGCTTCTCCATACAGCTACATACGCGGCGTTGTGAGGGTGCGTTTGCCATCGATTCGTACATGTGGACATATCGTCGTCGTGTGACTGATTGGCGGGTAGTGCTGCGCAGGAGGTGTATCGCATCGCAGACCCTTGTTGCCATTGCCCTCCGAAGGCCCCCGTCACAACTAGTCACTTCCAGATCCAGCTGTTTGTGTGATTAGGAACCCATCTCCCTCTTGCTTGCATCAAGTCGAATTGTCCCGCCCCCTTTCTTGGTGTTTTCCAGCCCCTCCCGTTGTGGAGCCTTCGATAAACTTCGTCTTACAACATTTGCCTTGCGGCTCTTTCCGTGCGTTGCGTGGCTTTTGGTGCTCCCCCTCTCCGTGTGTAACACATGATGACCTTGGACATACTCCGCTTTTTTTGTTTTGTTTTTTCAGGTGGACGGCAAGGTCCGCACTGATGTCAACTTCCCGGCAGGGTTCATGGGTGAGTCAGGCAGTGAGACAACCTGTCTCGAGTTGTTGGCTATTCAGTTTTGCGAGAGGTGGTATACACACACGTTTTGTTTACGGTTTTGGTGCGCACATTGGCAGAAAACACTTCCTTGTCTCGATCAACCAGTAACACAACCACATGTATTACATGCATACCATACCATCCAAACATGTTTTCATGTGCACCACGCCTGCATACCCCTCGAAGTGGAAGCAAGGCATGTGAATGTTGTTGTTGGTTTAGTTCTTGCCATCGCGCGGAAAGAGGGAGCCGTCCTGTGATTACAAATCTATGCACCACTCCAGAAGGCGAACGTGTGGAGAAAACACCTGATCACCATCTTTCGTATGAGGACGGCTCGGATCTTTTTTTTCCCGTGGTTTGTATCCCATCCAGGGAACTTGTGGAGATGGGCATCATGAATTAGTCGCCCTTGCCTATGCACACACCCTCCAGACCTTCGACTAAAATTGCCGAGCCTTTGGGTGGTCTTTCATAGACCAAATGAAAGTTTGTCTATTTCTTCAACGGACGAAAATCTCGATCAGTCGCAGGCGCAACCGTCCGACGGTCGCGCCTGCGATTGATGAAGGTTTTTGTCCCTTAACGAAATAGACAAACTTCCGTCTGTCCTGTGCACTACTTCCCCAAACGCTCTGCAATGAAGTCAAAGGTCTGGCGGGTGTGTGCATAGGCAAAGATGTCGGCTGATGCTTGTCGTTGCACCCGCACATGAATGGTTTCGTCTTGCTGTTCGGCTGTCCCATGATCGCGAAGTTTCACCATGGTAAATATACATAAAGAGAACCCGTATGCATATGGATGTACGAGGCCGAAAGTGAGTCTTGTAGGTGTTTTAGGCTGCTCTTGTTCCTCCGATTAGGCTGCCGCGAGACAGAAAGCCGTCCTGTGATTACAAATCTATGCACCACTCCAGAAGGCGAACGTGTGGAGAAAACACCTGATCACCATCTTTCGTATGAGGACGGCTCTACGCGTGTTTCGGTTGCATAGCATTGCTGCTGTGGGTAGCCAGCTTCTTAAGCGTGTTTATCGAAGCCTCTTGTAAAAATATTGGGCCTCATGCAGACACACAAAACATGAACCATTGCTTCTTTTTTGTTGGGGTTTCGATAAACGGTACTTGTTGTGAATTTTGCCTTCCGCTCTGTTTGTAAACCCCAAGTTCAAAATCGGAACCTTCAACCCAAATACATGAAACAATCACCATCAGTGTTTTCCGGGAAAAACCGGTGTCCGTCCCGTTTCGACGTGTAAACCGTCCCGCTCTCATGTCCTCGAAACCGTGATTGCATTCTCGTCCCATACTGGCACTGGCTACCAGACGTGGTGCAGATCCAGAAGTCTGGCGACCTGTTCCGGTTGCTGTACAACACCAAGGGGCGCTTCGTGCTGCACCGCATCTCCGAGGAGGAGAGCAAGTTCAAGCTCTGCCGCGTGAACAAGGTATAGTACGGTACACCACCGCGTAAGTTGGACCAGTACGGACATTAGAAGGTTCTGAGCGGAGACCGGAACGGTTTTTTATATACAGACAACAGCAACAACCACCACCTTTGGTGCCACAGAAGGTCCCACCACTGGAGAACCTCTTGTTTCGAGCCTCAGTACATCCCCCCTCGGCGACTGGATGTAAAGGATTGAGTGTAGGCTTCTTGACTGAGCAACTGTGTCTACAACTACAAGCAAGTTCTTGGATTGTTCAAGGCGCAAGTTCTTACAAGTAGTGGCGCGTTCTCTCTTTTTTTTTAAATGCATACAATACAATCAGAGAAAGAGTACCTGTTCGAGGTATAACCACAGACAGCGGAAGGGGACGGGTTCAAGTCCATTCAGGGAAAAAACGGGTGGATACTTGGATGTACCGCATGTTTTCTGGAAGAGTTGACGTTGTGTATAGGTACTTGCGCGATGAGGAAAACCTAAACTTCCGCCGTTTCTGAAGGCTTGTACTTGGGCTTGTTTTAAGCTGAAGTCGAACCCTGTGCTGGACACTGAAGTTCCTGAGCGCTGTGTTGTGTGTAGGTACTTGCGTGATGAGGAAAGCATAAACTTCCGCCGTTTCTGAAGGCTTGTACTTGGGCTTGTTTTAAGCTGAAGTCGGACCCTGTGCTGGACACTGAAGTTCCTGAGCGCTGTTTTGTACTTGTAGCTTTGGTGCTTTGGTTGCTTCGGGGTGTTGTCTAAGCCCCTGGTTGGAAGATGAATAAACCTAGTGGTTGGCGCCCGTGCTAACCGTCGGTGACCCGTTTTTGAGTTCAGCCAGCGGCGATGTCAACCGTTTAGAAAAACACAAGGATGTTCAACATCAACATTGCCGTCGGTTGTTTTTTCGGTTTTTCCAGTTGTGGATCTCGATTCTGTTTATTTCTGCGTTTGGTATACGCATGATGCGATCTTCAAAGACCAGATACTAAATTATTAAAGCAATCCACCTGCTAATGCTGGTGTCTTGTTTATGGTGTTTTTCGTGTTTTTCGTGTTTGAATGGCGGTTTTCTACCTGCGGATGTTGGAACGCATGTTTACATCGGAGGAATTGATCTTCCCCAAATGTTATTTGGTCAGTTTTCCCCAAAAATGTCTGCCCCGTAACACACAAAAAATACGCAGTCATAATTTACGGTTGAATATTTTTCCGTGGTGTTCGCGCGACTCATGAACCATCTCGCTTGTGACGCTTAACGCTACACCAAACATACTCGTTGTGTCGATGTACGTTGGCACCTACTGCTGTGGAAGTATCATATCTGTCTTTTCCCTTCCTCGCAACAAGCCGCCCTTGTGCCCTTGGTAGATTAGCTATTTAGTTCAAGTTTTGACTGGCTCTTGATGTCGGGTGTTGTTGTCGATACGCCGTCTGTCAGGTGGAGATGTCATTTCTAACTGGATCTGGCTCTTGATGTCGGGTGTTGTTGTCGACACGCTGTTTGTCTGTCTGTCTGTCAGGTGGAGATGTCGAAGAACAAGATCCCTTACCTGGTCACCCACGACGGACGCACCATCCGTTACCCGGACCCCCTGATCAAGGTATCCTACATAAGTGACGCTACCTACACTCAATATGCAGAGAGATTACGGATACCAGGAGAGTACTAAAAGTAGCTTAGTGGCCGTGAGAAATTCGCAAGTATAGTACACAGCACTGCACGACTGTTGGAGAGTCGGACATACCAGAACTAGCGAGTGACGTTTGAGAGTAGGGCTACAAGGGGTGTGTTATGCCTCGGTTCCATGTTCCGCGAGCGATGTAGCAAAAGACGTGAGGGAAAAGAAGATGGCGGCCTTCTTTCATGGGGCGCGTCGATGGTGTGCAAGGCACAACGTTCAAAGTGGTTTTCACGACTCACAACATCATCACGATGTCATGGCCTGCGAAACGGACATCCTATCCATCCATCCAGGTGAACGACACGATCAAGGTGGACCTCGAGACCGGTAAGGCGATCGACACCATCAAGTTCGAGATCGGCAACGTGTGCATGATTGCGAGGGGTCGCAACGCTGGCCGCGTGGGCATCATGCAGCACATCGAGAGGTATGATACGTGTCGGTGTATTTTTGTTTGACATCGACCGCGCTAACAGGCTCGCCAACGGAGATACTTCTCTCTAGCTTCTTGTTTTTTTTTGTAACTCTTACTCCGATGATGGGTGGCATCTACCCGCTACCCGATTATCCGATGAAAAGAAGGAGTCTTCGTAGGGTTGAAGACGAAAAATAGCATAATTTGGTGGCGGGCAGCGGTGCGGTCACAGACGTGTGCGTGCGCATGTTTCGGTTCAACTATAATTAGAAGTACTTGACATGGACCGTACTACCCGTTCGTAGATGATCATTGTCAGTTCTTGGTTGTCCTGGCTCGTCGACTCACACCCGTCCCTTGTCTGCGGTTCCGGGCTGCCTTCCTTCCACCCCTCGCGAATGCCTTCTCGTTTCCAAACAGGCACCCCGGTTCGTTCGACATCGTGTCGGTGAAGGACGGAGCCGGCCACGTCTTCGCCACCCGCCTGCAGAACATCTTCACCATGGGCCACGGCACCCGCGCAATGGTGTGCATAAAAAGCGTGCTTTTTCGTTGGCCTGCGGTTTTGTGAAGTAAACCTTGTGTTTTCGGGGGGGGAAATCAACAGCGGCTGTTCGGTCCTATGCTCGAACCGC
>FN649746.1:291378-307360 GCA_000310025.1 Ectocarpus siliculosus | reverse complement strand
TCTTGTTTGGCTAAAAAATCGAACAATACTATACTACTAGCCATCGTTGCTCGTGAACAAACGAAAAAGCAAACACCGTGCTACTACTACTACTACTACTACTACTACCGTATGCTTCAGGGAGAGGGACCCTTCTGTGTGGCCACGGGTCGAAGCACGCGGCTACGAATGCTGTAAAGCGCTTATTTGAAGTGATGACAAAAACAAAAAAAATGGTAGACGTGAAACCCAAGTGCCACCACCGTCGCTCGAAAGGGCACACAAAAAGTGTGGCAGCAAGATCCCTTGTCGTCTTTTGTTCACGGACGCAGCCTTCTGGTGTGCTGTCGTTGCTGCCGCTCTTGTCGTTGGGAATGAAAAAGTAATTAGTGCTCATCCGCAGTGGTGGTGCTGATACAACGAACGAACGAAGAGAAAAATGAACTTCCGTCGCATGTATGCATAGTCTAGGTTTTTGTTGGACCCCGCATTCGGACTGAATCTTGCGCTATTTCACGTCTCAAGACGAGCATAGTCCCGCTTTCGTTCCTTCCTCCCGCGAATAATTCTAGCCCCGATCGGTCTCCACTTCCAATACTGCTGCAGCATCACAACACCGCATACTCAAGTCAAGGAGAGCAGTCAAGGAGAGCACGGCAGTGTTGTGTGTAGTGGTCCCTGAATATTGTAAGGCCGCCTTATGCCAAAGGATTTGACAAGCACTGTTCAGATCATGACACCAACTTGACTGTTTGTGTCGCGCAATTTCACCGGTCTTGCACTGGGCGACGGGCCTTCCTTACTTACGCGACCTTCCAACAGGGCCCACTACTGCCTCCCCCCCCCTCCTCGTTCTTGGCCAATCACCTACAAGGCTCGGGGTATCTACAGCAGTAATGTAAACATTCGAACTCGAGCTATGCATACCACACAACATGAGAAGAAACATCATCATCGTCCCTGCCGTAAACAAACTACTAGTGGTGGTACAACGGAGCCTCGTCAGCTACTACTCACCATACAAGCGCTCGCAACACTCTGAACGAACGCAAGACTCTGAACGAACAACATGGGATGCACAGCTTCCCAAAGTCGATCCGCTGGGGCCGACGGGCGGACGAGCCTTAGCCCGACGTCCGCATGGCGGTCTCCGAACACAATCAAGGACAAAATACTACAACACGACGGAGCAGGAGGCGTCGTCCAGGCCGGGATCGGGGCCGCCGACGCAAGACAAACCTTGGAAAAATCCCAGAAAATTCCGGAAAATCCTCAAGGACAGCATACTCTTTCTACAACACGACAGAGGAGGCGCGCGTCCAGGCCAGCACCGGCGGCGGCGGCGACGTAAACAAAAAAACTCCGGGAAAATCCCGGAAAAAAATCCCGAAAACATCGTGAAGGAAGGTTTTCCGCTACGTCGACGAAGGCCGGGACCGGCAGCGGCAAATTCCCGCAAGAAACCTATTTAGGAAAACTCGTGGAAAATTCCTCAAGGAGAGGTTTCCGCTACGTCGACGAAGGCGTCGTCCAGGTCGGGCTCAGAGGTGTCGTTGTTGTTCCCTCCCCCCGCGTCCACGGACATGGTGTAGTCGTAGTCGATGGTGGGCACGACGGACTGGATGAACTTGAGGAAGATGAAGAGATACTGGTCAACGCGGGCCTCCTTGCCACCCTTGGTAAGGTTCTCCAGCATGATCTTCATCGTCGAGGCGTGCTGTTGTGTTGTGTGTTTTGTGTTTTGTGTTGTGGGGCGTGGGGTGGGGGGGTGAGTGGGGGGGGGGGGTTTTGCGTGCTGTTTTTTATTTTGGGGGGGGGGGGTTGGGGGGGCGCGGGGAAAGGAACCAAAAACGTATCGCGCGTGCTGTTGTTTTGTTGTTTGTTGTGGGGGGGCGGGAAGTATCATGCTTCCGTACCACGAGTAATACGCGGCGAGTTCTTTTTGAAACAATGGTTGGAAGCTGTGTGTACGTGTATCAGGCTCTAAGCACGATCTTCCCTTCTCGACCGCGTTGTTGCTCGATACCGTTGCACATCATCTTGGTCCGATCGTTGGCTTGGCCTTGCGAAGGGCCATTCCCTGGCGGTTTTCTAGGGCAAATGAAGGCAGCGTTGACGACGGCGATGTAGCACCAACGCGCGCTTTTTTCTGCGTCTAGGTGTACGAAAGGGTCTGCTCAACAAAACACACTGAATTTAGTATCTACACTCTCCCTTTTTAAGTCTTCGGTGTACGAACGCGTGCTCCACATCTATCTGCTGTGTTGGCCAACGAGAACTATTCCTTGTCCTTCCTTGCCTTGCAGGGGTGAACGGAGGCGTGGTGCGAGGACAGGTGGGGGTGGGGCTCCATGGTAACCGTCTGTCTGGCGTAGTCCTGCATAACGTCCTCGAACACCTCCTCTGCTGGCAGGGGTTGTCCCGACTTCGACAAAGACGAAACGAAAAGCAACACGTTGTTGCGGGAGGGCGGGGTGGAGTGTCGATCCCTGGAAGCCTCGATTGGTCATTCACTTCTGCAGGCGTCGCCTCACAGAATTAACTCGGCTACATTACTGAGCGAATAATTCTACGTAGATGAATAACAGATAGCTACCGTTAGGTGATGCAACATATCACACACCCAGGATCGATTTACAAAGCTCGAGTTGTTCGAGTTCTCGAGTTCTTCACACCAGATAGAGGGGCGGTGCCGAAAAAGGCTGCTGCGTTGGAACCGTTTGGTTGAGAGCTTTCCGACAAATCATCATTTGGTTGGGACATCCTCTTCGTTCGTCGCGGAGAAATCAAGCTTTGCAAAAAAGGTGTGATAGCGAATGCCACCAACGTGTAGTCGCTTCAGCCTCTTACTTGATTCAAGCTGAGGGTAAGCGGGAAAAAGCAATTCCCTCCTAGGCGCAGCAGCAGCCCTTGCACCACCAATTCCGCCACGTATAAGAATACTTCGTCCCGACTCTTCTTACAAAGCAACAGCAATAAGACACTTGCCCTCCTCATGTCCGCGTTCCGTCGAACGGCGCGAGTTGCCTCTCTTTCTTCTCTCTCTCTGTCTCTGTCTCTACCCTCCACCGTGTCTTCTCTGTCTCTACCCTCCACCGTGTCTTCTCTACCCTCCACCGTGTCTTCTCTGTCTCTACCCAGGTTAGGTGTTTCCTGTCGCCCTTCAGGCATGCGTGGGAGTCGTTCTGCCTTTTCCACCACCACCACCACCACCACCGCTGCTGCTGCTGTCGTTACATGCACTCCTGTTGACGAAGCAAGCGACTTGCTGATCGTCGCCGACGCACATACACAAGCACAAAAGTAGCAGCCCTTTGGGTAGACAGACATGTGCAGTTTTCTTCGCTTTTCGTTTCTTTTTTCATCAGCGCTCACAGCACGTGTTCCGTTTACTCCAACCCGTGGCCACATAGAAGGGTTCCTCCCCTTGGGGTCCGCTACCCACCCCTCTCTTCGCTTGCCACCGTTTTTTCTGCCTATAATCCGGAGAGCGGCTTAGGCCTCCACCATGACACCCCCTCATGGGGTCCCAGACCATGGCCTTTACAAGCATTTCCTGCTTCCAGCCCCACCGAAATTGGCGTCTTTTCATTCGTCAGCCGGCTACCGCGGTCGATGCTATTACAATATTACAATGATAACACGCACACATGCAGAGAAAGGGGAGGGAGGGGGGGGGGAGAGAAAGAGAGAGAGAGAGAGAGAGACAGACAGACAGAGATAAACTCCTGCGTGCTCCGTACCTCGTCGTAGCCGAAGAGAAACATCCTTGGCGTCTGGTGGTGCTTGTCGTAGGTGATGCTGAGGTCGTAGCTTCTGGTGGGAAGTATGGGGTCATCCGGCTCCTGCGCCGTTAGGTAAGACACGCCTCCCGCCTGCACGGTAGCCTTAAGGGGTACAGCACAGTACAGGGGTGGGACGCAAAACACACATAACAGCACGCGCGCAACGGTGGTCGTGACTTTGCCCTCCCTCCCTCTCTCTCTCTCTCTCTCTGGCAGTCAATTATTCACGCCTGTTTGTGTGTCTCGACTGGTGACCAACCGTACACGCCTGTGTGCGCGTCTCTCGTGCGTCGGCAGCCAATACCCCTGCCTGCGCCTAGGCCAGGTGGGTGAGGAGCAACTGCTTCTGCAGTGGTGAACGATTAGAGCAGTAGCAAGAGGACACCCGCTAGTGTTGCATGGATGAAGGAAAGGACGCGACACCAGGAACGCTGTAAAGCGTGCGACGACGACAGCAACAACACCAACACCAACATCAACATCCACAACAACAACATGAATAAGTCCAACCCAGCAGCAGCAGCAACAACAACAACAACAACAACAACAACAAGCACAACCACACGAGTATCAAACAAATAACAGGGCCGGCGCCAAGCGCGATGCGGAGACAGGAAGTGAAGAAAGAAAGAAAAAACACGTACACGAGGAGGATGTCAACAACAACAACAACAACACAACAGACCGACTGTTCACAAGTACTTGCGTATATGGGTTGTCACAACGCAAACAACTGTCTGGAACCTATGAAATGGGGGTATGAGCACGTGGCTCAACCCATGGTAAACAAAAGGGGTGGGAATACGGAATACCACAACGTCTCGAAATAACACCCGCACCACTAGTGAGCAGTAACAGCAGTGGACAACGGCCCAATGCCAAGCCGAATTCAGAAATACCCACGGTTTCTCGAATGCTGTGTCCCCCGCTCCCATATCGCTCCGTCCCGGCATTGTAGGGATGCGAGGTCAAGGGTCTAACGACTACGGCATGTTTTTTTACATGAGCGCCCCCCCCCTACGCTTTTCCCCACCTCGTCCCCCTGCATCAAGTTGTCCTCCACGTAGCTGTCCAAATCCGGGCAGTCCTCGTCCTCCAACATGCCCCCCCCCGCACCAACGCCCCCGCCCGCCCCCGCTGGCCCCCCACCGCTACCCTTCCCCTCCTCCCCAGCACCGCTAAAGTCGGCTATTGCTCCTGACGCTGTTGACGTTTCTCTCGCGGCCTCCTGTAACGCTGCTGCCGTGTCAGCTGTTGATGTCGCCGCCTAGGGGGCACCGCAGAATGTGGAACGGGGGGGAGGGGGTTCCGCGGCTCAATATTCTTTACATGCCTTCGTCTTTCGACCATCGACTACGCCACGTATGCATACTCCGTTCCAAAACAAACAAAAAAAGAAGTCGGCTTGGGCTTGCTCCCGTGTGATCTCGGCTAGTGCGTGTGTGTGGGTGGGTGTCTTTTATTATTAGCATCGACCGCGCTAACCGGCTGACCAATGAAAAGACGTCAGTCTCAATGCGGTTGAAAACACAAAACAATTCTAAATGCCATGAACTGCGTGTGTGTGTTCGTCCCATCTCTTCTGGCGCCGATTTACAGGCCTTTCGGCGTATAACCTGGATTATCAGCCGGGGTCATACAAGAGGAAGGTCACACAGGAGCTTTTTTTATTTCTTTGTTTTATTGCCCCACCTGCGGTGTTTGACTTGTTTTTTTTATCAGCTAGGGCGTCCAAAAACACGCACTACGCGCCCCCTCTTGAGAAGCCAGTCGTCAAGAATTCTCTGCATACTCTCATCTATTTTTACGATACAAGGACTAAACAGCGCACGTTTGTGATCCCCTTTCGATTGCTCACCCTTATGCGAGAAACTGCTGTGCAGCAGTGGCGGTGGATGACCCGCAAGAGAAGACGAGTACCCAAAGCTCTCAGCGCAAGAAAAGAAGAAAAGAGTTTCGTTCTTGCAAGAAAAGAGTTTCGTTCTCGCACAGGTGGCGGCGGCGCGTCCAAAAACATCACGCCCGAGAAGTGTGGTGTAAAACAACACACCAGATTCCGTTGAAAATATACATACATCACAGAACAACTATTGTACAAGTTCGAGATAATACCACAGGTAGTCGAAGGGGGTGTGTCCAAGCATTTGCAGTGAGGGGGCGGAATGAATGGCATGAGACATTGCATATGCATATATTGCATGCACATCATAAAGGAGCCACAACCGGCCGTTTGTATCTATCGATAGCGTATTCATGCACCAAAATAATCTTTCTCATCTTGCCCTCGCCTCTTCGTCGGCATACGTTGTTGTATTTTGGCTGTCCACTTACTTCGTAGAAGAGTTTTGATTTTGTGACCATCGTTTGTTCACTTGGCACATCCATCGGGCCCAACATCGACAATCACAGCAGCAGCAGCAGCAGCAGCAGCAACAAATAGCAACCTCATGACCATGACCATCTCATCATCGACAAACCCAACAACAGCAGCACAAACAAAACAACAGCAACAGCACCGTCGCCACAGCCATCAACAACAACACTACGGCCGTCTTATTATACAGCGTTGAACCTTTGAAATGAGGTGCTTCCAAATATTTGGAAAAAGCTTGGAAATCTGGCAAATCGGAATTTGGAAATCTGGAAATCTGGAAATCTGGAAGCATATCTGTGTATAAAACGGGCCTAACCACCATAATCAACAACAACAACAATAACAATAACAACAAAAGAGGGCGACGACAGCAGTACATACCTTTGCGGGAGACGTAAAGTGAGACTCCACCAGCTGGATGGCACCCAGACCTGCTGCAACTCCATCTGCCGCCACACGAGAAAACAACATACATAAAACAATAATTAGGCTGCGTCTGTCTGTCTGCCTGTCTGTCTGTCTGCGCGTGTTCGACTTGTCCCCCTTCCTCCCAAAAAAAACACCCTTGCACCAAGCAACAAGACCATGGTCAAACGAGACTGGCGTTCAAGCATCTCTCCCAAGAGAAAACGTGATGACCATCCCTTCACTTTCCTTTTTTTCTTTGTTTTTCGGTGCTTTGTTTGCGACTTGAACCGCACCCTGTCATCGAAATCGGCCCCAGTTTGGTCACGGTTGTAGGCTTGCGTTCTCGATGTCGTCGTCTCAACAAGCAAGAACGGGCCGAATTCAAGAGCAAAACCGAGAACCTCATGTTACCACACCATGCTGCCAACATATATACCATTCATACCAAACCAGGCCAATCTAATACCATACCAATTCGTACGCCGTGTCACACCGTACCACACCATGCTGCCAATCCATATACTGTGCCTATCATTCCATACCATACCAAACCATACCACTTCATCGCCATGTCATACCGTACCACGCCATGCCACCAATCCATATACCATGTCATACAGCAGTACCCACCTACCGTATCCTATGTCGTATCATAAAATATCACACCACGACCCACAACATCACTCCCACCCATCAAGAACCGCCATACCTTGATCCGTCGCCCCCCCCTCCCCCCCCAACAGACCGCCTCGCCCCACCCCCCAGCTGCAACTCCTCCTCATCGCCATCGTCGCCGTCGCCCCGCCCATACCTCCCTCCTCTCGAGGGATCTGCCACCACATTGGGCTCCACCCACGCATCGTCAGATATACCCCCCCCTGCTCCTCCCGCTGATTCTGCTGAGCCCCCGTCGCCGGTGCCGCTGCCGTCATCTCCCGCTCCGTCTCTAAGCATCACCTGAGGGGGTTTGGTTTACGAAGGGGTAGGGAGTAAGGGGATCACTCGCCCTTGTTTCCCCAACGTGTCTCTTCACATGTAACTCTGTCTTTTCCGTCGTTTTATCCACGTGTCTAACCTTCCTCGTGTGTCTCACCGCCTCACCCCCCCCCTGCCCTACGTAACACGCCTGCGATCCTCCTACCTCTTGAGCCGTATCCGATCGCCTCACCCATCTGCCCAATTTTTCACAAAGAAAGACTACGTACCTGTTGGAGACAAAGCGCCACGGTCGAACGGCAACAAAACCTGTTCCAACTATCTGCACATTTTGGTCGAACGCTGCCTTTGTGATTGAGACGCTTCACCCATCTGTCCCGTGTTTGTAAAACGAAAAAAAAAAATGAAAAAAGATCCTGCATCACCCCTGCTGATCCGTCGGGTATATACGCCGAAAGGCCTGTAAACCGGCGCGAGAATAGATGCGACGAACACACACACACCATATCTTGGTCCAAGGATACATACATACATACATACCCTTGCGATTGTGACGCCGACTCTCCCTGTCTCACCTCCGTGTCTCCAACGTACTCCCCCTCGAGGTCCTTCGCTCTCCTGTGACACGGTACTGCCGCACCATGCGGCCGTGCATCCCCATCATCGCATCGTACAGCAGTGCCCCATCGCGTCGCCAAAACGCAGCGTGCCGGCAAGAATCATGCCACGCCAATATCCCACACAAACAGCCGCGACAAGGATCATGTCGCGCCAGTATCCCGCGCAGCGGAAACGGACATCAAAAGCAGAGGCGAGGCCGCGATTAGCAACAGCAGCATAGATACAAACAACACAGCAGCAGGTGGACCTCGATGGATCGCAAGATGGAACACGGTGATGCTGCTGTACGCAATCAGACGAGGGGCGGTTCGTAGGGGGATCGTTCTCACCTTCGCGGGAGGTGAGAACACGTGTCGTCTGCTAGCCTCACGGCGTGTACCCGAACCCCACACTGCTGTCTGCACACACACCCACCCCTCTGTTGGTGACAACTAATCCGCCTCCCGCACACAGACGAAACCACGCGATTTCCAACACCGACGAAATATTTCCCGTTCGACTGCAGCACATCCGGAAGAAACCCTCAGCAACATACCATGAAAATTCCAACGGTGCTATTTCTGCACCCTATGGTATCACCCCCCCCCACCCCCTCATCGGGAAATCAAGCTACCGGAGTCGGCCCAGGACTCCGCGTTACTTTTTGTGGGTACAGCAGTGCTGCTGGAGGCGCTGATGATATCATCTTGAGGGTTAAAACTGAAGGCCTTACACGAGCGAAACAGCAACAGCAACAGCAGCAGTAGCAAAAGCAACAACAACCAGCAGCAGCAGCAGCAGCAGCAGCAGCAACAACAACAACAGCAGAGGGAGAGGCAGCAGTAACGACAAGGGTGTTTTCCACGGTATCGCGGACAAACACTGACGGCCTATACCAGATCAAGAGCAACAGCAGCAACAACAGCAGCAACACCAACGACAATAACAAAGAAAGATGGTTTCGACGCCCCCTCATCGCTTGCTCACCGTTTCTTGTGACGAGAAACTGTCGGCTCTTGTCGGGCAAACAGTCCTTCGCCTTGGACGGGTCACCGGCCTCCCTGAAAAACATGCCAAGGAGAAAAAAAACGGTTGTGTACGGGACGCATGTCTCAGAGGCACCCTAACCTCAGCAGCAGCAGCAGCAGCAGCAGCAGCAACAGCCACAACGAAACAATAGCAGCACCAATATCAGTGACACCATCACCCACAGCAAATCAGCAGCAGCAACAGGAGCAACAGCAACACCGGTGCGGTACCAAAAGCCTCTGACTACATGACTCTGTCGGCGTGCTCATTCGGGCACTCAAAACCACCGGGGCCACACAGCAACACCCGCACCCGCGACTGAGAACACCGTATCCATATAGTACCATGATCATGATAGTGCCGTACCGAAATGTCTACCGTCTTTCTTTTATCTCTCTCTCTCTCTCTCTCTCTCTCTCTCTCTCTCTCTCTCTCTCTCTGGCTCTACGTGTCTTTCTCTCTCTGCCTCTATCCCTCGTCTGTCTGTCTGTCTGTCTGTCTGTCTGTCTGTCTGTCTGTCTGTCTCTTTTCCCTCCCCCCCCCTCTCTCTCTCCCTCTCTCTCACACACACACTCTTTCTATCTGTCTTTCTCTGTCTCTCTCGTTCTATCCGTCTCTTTGCCTGCCTGTCTGCCTCTCTCATTCTCTCTCTCTCTCCTTCTCTTACGTCTCACCATGTCCACGTTGGGCACTTGAAGACTAGCTGCTCGCCCGCCTCGATGAACTCCTCGGGGGTAAGCACCCCCTGGCTCAGGAACGCTGACGTCTTCCTCGCCGGAGTCACAGTCTCGCGAATCCTCTTGGCCAGGGACAACATGGTTCGTGTGTGTTCGCACAATCAAGCCACCGCCTGTTGCGGTGCGGTGGAAGGAAGATGCAGGAGAAAAGGCGTGAGGACCGAAGTCTAGAACGAATGGGATGAAAAAAGATCAAAGAAACTCGTCCCCCCGGCACGGGCCTAGCAAACCAACACCGGGTGGTTGGTTTGTGGTGCTGCTGTGCGTTTGTGTCACCATCTCGAGAGTGAAATATATACACACACACATCATCAGCGAGCACCGGGGAACACCCGATCAAGGAGCTGACAAATAGGAGAAAGGTGACAGAGCGAGTTGACACGTGCAGCTGTTTGTGTAGTTATGTTTGCATTTATCTACCGTGTTGGTAGTGGGTGTTGGGTGTAGTCTACTGACGGGTTGCTCGGCCCAATTTTTCGCTTTGTCACCAGCCGGGAGACAAGAGAGCGGTACACCAACACGCTCCTACGCACCACCATGGATGACGCATGCACTGCTGAACACCTCTCTACATTTTTGTGCGACCTGTGCCGTCCCTGCTAATCTGGTCACCCATCACACGCTATCGAGTTGCCTCTGAGAGCACGATCGGGTTGATTGAGGCAGACGGCGCGTTTTTGTTGTTGTGTGAGCTAGCTGATCGCCACCCCCCTCACTGGGAATCACCGGCGCCTCCCAGAACTCAAAACGCGCTAGCCTACTGCAGGTAAATTGTTGATATTGTTGTTGTCTTGACATAGCAAACAGTTTCGGTCTCCGCTCTGTACCTTGAGCTCACTTCCGTACTGGTCCAACTGAAGCGGATGACTTCCGTGGTCACAAGCCAACTATGTACCCTCAAAATGCCTTTCAAGAAAGCAAACAAAAATGGAGCCCCGAAAAGTCCTCCAAAAACAGCTGCCAAAAAAGCTTCTGCCAACCAGTTCATAACCTTGAAACTACAGACATGTACCCGGATCGAACTGCGGCCTTAAATACGCAATAAATCATGGCGCCCCGTGCTTTGTGCAAGTTGGTTTTTACCGCCGCAATGGATAGCATAGGTATATGCATAGTTTTAGCATACTCCGGAGTATCTCTTGAACAGCCGTTCCTTGCGGAGAGACTCGACTGCTCGACTATTTAGGATCCGTCAGAGAGTATGATGGTTCTCTGCAGAAAAGAAAAAAAACTTTTGCAGTGACCCTGAAAACCTATGATTTAGATGCGTCGTGGTTGTGTAAGAAAGGGCGTCGTTACAGATCGAACACCTTCTGTCCATCCGTCTGCGAGGGAGGCGAATGGTACCAGCTGTTCTGCGGATGCCCTTTTGCAAAAGGTGTTCGGCCTGTGAACAAGGTAAATGAGGTTGGTTCGGTCTGCTGCTATTTAGAATATGTTCAGCGTGTACATTATAGCACCAGGAATCGGGAGAGAGGAGGAAGGATACTTTGCAAAGTGTTCCCTTCAATCACGTTCTTTGCACTGCGCGGTTAGGCCGTACGCGACAAGATCAGTCAAAGGCAGAAAGGAGACGAGATGGTCATCTCATACAAAAGGCAGCCTCTTTGTCTCCCCTGGTTAAACGGCGGTCTTCTTGTTGTTGAAGCTCGCAAATGCGGCGAGACATGCTCGTCTCTCGTCTTTCACCTTGCCCCGTGTGAGGGGTCATGAGAAACAAAAGGCAAAACAGCAGTAGTGAAATCAAAGAGCACCACGCGGCTTAAAAAACAAGCAGTTCTTGACACTCCTCTCACCGAGATCCTATGCTTGTTCCGCCGTGTGTGTCGGTCTCTTGTCTCTCTCTCTGTCGGTCTCGCTGCTCAAGCTACGGAGTCCGGATGATGGACCTCGGAGCCCCCATAGGGTGTGTGGAGGGTGTTCAAATTTTCCTATTTGCGAAGTCCCCATTGGCGTCGTTGCTGGTTGCGTGTTCTGGCACCCCACGCACGGCTAGTGGGACGTACAGAACTGGCGGTCACGGTATGAGGCCGTTGTTGAGACGGGCTAGAGATTCCTTGGCGCTGGGTGGGGCCGGGAGATGGCCGAGGCCTGCGCAAGGTCTCGTGTTCAGGTAAGTTCTGAAGCGCAACGTCAACAACGAGGAGAGTCTTTTGAGTTCTGCCTACCCCAACGCTTACGCCAGCAGCACCCATCTCGCAGTTGCTGCCCCAGGCTCAACACACGGCCCTCAAATGGACACTAGCCTGCACTGCTGTGCCTTGTGGAGACATGACTCACAGTCTACTGGTGGGCAGTAGGCAAAAGGCAGCTGGGCTTTATGCACCGCAGTCGCTTTTGCGAAACTGCCGACTATCTTCAGCACCGAACTCGCACTGGTGGGCAGCTGTTGGGCAGGTTAACCAAGGGACCGAACAGACCACGGCGTCTTTGCGAGATGGGTGCGTGGATTGAGCCGTGCTTTGGGACTCTGGGCTAGATCGACGTCGGTTTGGTTTGAGGGTTGGACAGACACCGAATTGAGGAAAGTACGCAGCCACAGCAGAGGCAGAGCAAAGCCTATGGCGAACAGCCTGGTGCTGTCGCGTTCGCACCAAGATTTTAATCCACGAATCCATTAGCGTGCACCGACCAGTACCAGACAGCAAGAAGTTACGAGCACTCCCACGAGACGACAGGCTCAGGTCTCCAACAGAATTTCGAAAGGCGGCGTAAGAACCGTGCTCAGCCACCCGCACCGCACTACGTAGATCCTAGATAGTGATATATGGCAGCCTACATGTAGTGCTTCGTGAATAGCCTGTGTGCCCAGCCGTTGGAGACACAACGGCGGTGTGCCGTTGTTCTGGCACGGTTCCCCCTGCGCACGGCAGGCTAACAAACAGTTGGCACCATCAAGTACTTTCTACTGCTGACAACATGCAGCCTGGGTGTCTCTGTGTCAAAAGTGATGTTGCACTCGCTGCGTTCGCTCGGGCCTCACACACTCTCCATTCACGGTGATCATCCCCACGCGCAATCCGGTTTGTACATCGCTGACATCCTTGACCATCAACCGCCATATGAAGCCTTCTGCACTCGTGCAAAGTTCCGCGGGACGCTCGTTTTTTCTGTTGTTGTTTCGACACAGCACGCCTACCAGATTAAACCTGTTAAGGTCAAGCCAGTCTGGCACTCCTCCACCAGCCCGTTTGCCCGCGGTTTTCTTAGGGGCATATTTGCAGGCCCTTGATATCTTGTAAAAAGGAAATGTGTATGTGTGCTCCTTCCATCCAAGCTGGGCATCAGTACAATACATCAGTCTTCGCCTTTCGTTTATACCGCAGAGTGCACAAGAATACGATTTTCAAAGTTCGGCTACTCTGCAGCAGAAGCAGTGATGGTGTCGAGATTGGCGTCAAAGGAACCCTCTCTTCTCTTCGAGAGCTTTCCGAAAATGTTTCGTTTGATCATTTCATCGTCTTCTTCGTGGAGTACGTATTCGAGTTGTACAGTACATACGTAGATATCGGTCCAGGGGGTGTGCTATCTTACGTCATGTCACTTACGGTATCTTTCACTCACCACCCCGGGTCACACAGACAGACAGGAGGACTCCTCCACGTTTTATCCCGCGGTGCCTGCCTTCAATTTGCAACGCCAGAAGGGTTGAGAACGCCTCTACCTGTATGTTGTGTGTTCTCACGACTTGTGATGTTTTTTGCTGAGAGACTTTGCTCCGACACCATACGTACGGCGAGAATGTATTCCGAGGTTTCCAAGTGAATTGTGCCGCTACTGATATTGTGTGAACGAGCTCTTGGTGTGCAAACTGTAGCATAGACCCGCGCAGAGTCGCTGTGCTGAAGGAGGAGTCGAATGGAGCAGGATGAAAAGGACGGCGAGAAGAAACCGCTCCAAGAAGTCTGTCGCCGCCGGTGTATTGATTGCACCGACGTACGCCATAGGTTACGGACAGTATCCTACCTACACGAGTGAGCAGCAATAATGCAATGCTTCCGTTCCCTCCGCCCCCCCCCCCCCCCCAACAGAAATAACTACCATCCGCCAGGCTACGACAGCAAAGGGAAACAAAACCCGCCGGAAGAGGGAGTCCCAACCGCGTCGCCCCTGCCCACGGCGAAACCCCCTCCCCCCCAGCCACCCGGCACTAGCAGTAGCAGCCCATCTTCAGGGGCTGACCAATCGTTAGAAGGGGGGTGTGCCCAACGGCAAGGAAACGACACCCGGGGGGGCACAACAGTATTATCAGCCACGGAGGAGGGGGAGGGGGGCGGGACAAGACGCGAGTCCGCCGCGGATGGGGTGGCGGATGTTGTTTATGGCGCGCTCGGGCAGGTGGAGGAGCATCCGGTGTACGACCTCCCGAAGGAGTGGAAGACGCTGGTGTCGACGCTCTGCCTCAGGACGAACTTCGAGCCCGCGGAGCTGGCGGACCTCTTCCAGAGGTTTAGGCAGCTGGCGGGTGAGAGAAGAGAAGGACGTCCGTCTCTTGTGGTTTTGGGCCCGTTGGAAGTGGACTGTGATGGATCTGTCTGGAAATATAAGATAGGGCCTATTCGGATGCAAAGGCGATTGGCCCTGTGGTCCCTGTGTTTCCATACAGAGCGTTTCTTGCAGCCCATGGCACAGCAGTTCTGAGAATATCCTCACCGCGAGGAATAGCGCTGCTGCTGCTGTGCTGAAGAGCTGAATTACCCCCGTGGTATACCTATTGTACGGTGGTAGTGGATCCCAGGCGGTACTATAGTACCACAACTGCCGCTTGCCCTACGACCATCCAAATATCAACTATTCTATCACCGCAACTCTAGTTTTTTGCTACAGCTACTGAGCATAGACGAGGCGTGTTGCTCGGATAATGTGGAGTAGAGGCCGTCACCAAAACCGTACCACGTGTAAGAATCACCGCGAAACACGTGTATGGTCGCTACGTTTTCCACTGCCAGTCTTGGGCGGGTCGGTCGTTGCGTTGCGGTGTTAGATACAGAGTCGAGGAGGGAACTTTGAGCACGAACAAGCTCTTGACGACACGCGAAACGGAACAATCATGGTGTTGCCGAACAACGAACAGGAACGAAGGAGTACCTCACCGCGGGAGAGTTCCGCCGCACGGTGCGGCGTAACTTTGGCATCATGAACGAGGAGTGGGTCAAGAAATATTTCAAGGCGTTCGATCGGAATCACAGGCAAGCTTCGATGCTGCGAGAGATGAATGGGCAATATTAATAGTGTCTGCATATCACGCTTTTTTTGTGTTATCTAGACTGACGCCGCATCTACAGCGTGGGGTACACAGGTGACGAACATTGCTCTGTAAATGTTTCTCCGGCACTTGGGATAAATGAAATACTCAACATAAATTCATTGCTAATCTATCCCGGACGCTTTATGTGTGGAAGAGAAGCAATATTTGTTGTGCTTTTGTTTGAAAAATAATGAACGAGGTGGTGACATTTTCCGTACAATATTCGACAACATGTTGTTCATGCGCCCTTACGTCTCGATTCCTGCATCGACGCCGCAATACCTCGGATTTTGACCTCTCTCGGTGGCACGCTTTTCACGTTTCACTGATGTAGCCGCTACGCACACCCGTGTGTCGGACTTGTACCTCTGGCTCGCTGGCGAACACCCAGATGTGATGATAAGATAAGAGACGCAAGCTCCGTCTCCGCTCCGTCGACACACCGGGGTTTTTAGCCTCAACTATAACCCTCCGGCCTCTGGCCGTATAAGATGCTGCGTAATGCTCCACCCCCACCACCACCACCACCACCATACATGTAAGGAGGCAAGTGTCGTTCTGGTGACAGTTGAATGTGCGGCGTGTTGTTTGGCCTCGTTTCTCTCGAGTTGCTCAAGACACAAGGGCCACTGGTCCGCAGAAAATACCACGGTGTGATGAAACCTGAGCTTGACGCGGTCGTGTATACCTCTCGCCCCCCCCCCCGCCCCCGTCCCCGGTTCATGCTTGCTGTGCTGCAGTGGTACCATCGATTTCCAGGAGTACGTTATGGGATTCGCCGGGATGGCGAGGGTGCTGACCGATAAAAAGGCGCACTCGTTAATAGGTCTCTCCACCGGCTCCAATATCGTACGGTGAGCCAGTCAAAAGCGCGGCACTGCTGTAC
>FN649746.1:276113-289161 GCA_000310025.1 Ectocarpus siliculosus | reverse complement strand
AGTTTTTCGGCAAGGGCTCCCCCCCAAAATTCCTTCCCCGGCCCAAAAAAAGTGTTTAAAGTTTTGACTTTTTAAAACAAGGGGGCGCAACCCCGAAAAACCCCGTATTTTCCCCCCCCCCCCCCCCCCCCCGCCTCCCCCGCACGACAAGTGAGAAATCACCCGTAATCCGCCGGTAGTTTCGAATGCCCTGCTCTCCGGCGAATCAAGTGCCTTCCTTCTTTTTGTCTCTTGCGCAACGGAACCGCCGCGAAACTTCAGAAAAGCTGGTACACTGGCTGCAATCGCAAGGTTTGACGGTCTTGGTGGACCCAACCGAGGATAACGAGCTGGGGGACGACGGGGAGGCGATAGGTCCCGTGTTCATGCCGGAGGTGGGGAGGTTCGACCCCGGACACCTGGCGACGCAGACGGACTTCATCATCTGCCTCGGGGGGGATGGTGAGAGGGGAGGGGCAGAGAGAGAGAGAGAAGGGGGGGGGTGGGGGCAGAGAGAGACAGAGAGAGGGACGGAGGAGAAAGAAAGCAGCAGGTGACAGCAGCAGCATGTGCGGCAAAGGGGAGAAAGAAGCCACGGACGCCAACGAATTTAGCTTTCCTCTGGCGGTGTCTCCGTTCATGCTGGCGTCGTTACACCATGCGGATGAGCCGGTGTCCGACTTGTATTGACTCTATCAGGCCGGCCACTATAAATATCTTGTTCGGTAGCCTTCCTAGTTTTTTTTTATGAAGTTAACGTGCGCGATCGGGGGAGTTGGTTAGGGTAGGGGTAGGGTTTGCGTACCCCCTCCCTGCTCTATTTCCTCATGACCTTAATTTGTCGCGAAGGCGGTCCATTTCGAAGTATTTTTCGTTCCACGTGTTCCCTCTCACAACGATTCTTTCCCAGCCTCTCCACTGGTAGGGTCTCGATCGCGTTCTGTTTTCAGTCTCTCTTGTATTTTGGTCGTTGCCGTTTGCGTGTTCGAGCCTCGGATGCGCTCGCCCTGCTGTCGCCTTACGACAACGCAAAGATGCGTGGGATGATCGCAACGACAATGACGTGGGATGTGTGTGTGTGGGTCTGTGTGTGTTTCCCGGCTGGCAGGCACGGTTTTGAAAGCGGCGCAATATTTCGACGATTCGACACCTATTCCGCCGACTCTCGCTTTCGGTCTGGGATCTTTGGGGTTTCTGGCCCCCTTCAACCCGTCGCAGTGCCAATCCATGATCAAAAGGTGCGACCAGCGGCTGGCTATCTTTGTGTGTCGATTGATGTGTGTTTCTTTAATTTGAGCGTCGACCGCGCTGTGTACCCGGCTGGCCGATGGGAATGGCGTCAGCCTGTAGAGGACCAAAACACGCTTTCTACTGTGTATCAAGTACGTGTTTATATGTTTTGGCCCTTTGTTTATCTGTCTCTTCAACACGGAACCGTCCAGGGTGTCGTTGGAAGTTCACCGGAGACTCGGGGTGTAAATTTTATCAAAGTAAGAAGAAAAGCACCGCGAATTTGTTGCTTGACAGCAACAGACATGGTACGCCCTAGGTGCAGTGCTGTCGTAGGTTGTTTTGCCAGTGTCAGCCCAATGGAAGAACATGTCGTAGACATCGACCGTAATTGTGACTGAAACGAAGCTATCGATCGGTCACATGTAGGGTTTTGGATGCGTTCCGGCGGCCAATCTCCGTCACCCTGAGGACACGGCTGCGGGGAGAGGTGTACAGCAGAGAAGGGCAGCTGGAGAGGGTGTTCTACTCCCTCAACGAGTTTATCGTCAACAGAGGCATCTCTGGGGTGCTTAGCACGCTTGAAGTGAGTTCAGTGTACGTTCTTCTGCCGCAGCCCACGACTCTATCCTGACTGTAGCGACTGGCACGGCCAGACAGGTTAGGAACCTTTTTTCTGTTCCGTACGAACTTGTCCCAAAGTATCGCTAGCCTTTTTGTTACCCGTACAGCAGGAGGACAGGACCCCATCCCAAGCCACGACGCCCTTCGCCACACAACCACATACCACCACCAGCTGTTGTTGTTTTCATTGTTGCTGTCGTCGTCACGCTAGAGCCGCTTTGACGTCCATGCAGTACCTACTCATCAAGGGCGAGGACAATAAATTTTTTCGTAACAAGCTGCTTTCAAACTTAGGTATCTAGACCTCCCTTGAGCAAACAGTATCGCATTGCCACCACCACTGTCACAGACAAATCCTACACGACAGCACTCCGAGGGAATAACACCAATGCATCACCCCCCCCCCGCGCGCGCGCTCCGCGTACCCATGGCAAGCATCACCACGAACCTCGAACACCTGACCCACACCACCACCAATCACATCCACCACCTTCCCATGACTATGCCACTTGTTGTTTTTTGTTGAAGAGTCATACCACGGCACCATATGGTAGCACACCCGTGCAGCGAAAGTCCCACGTAGTGCCGGTATGTGCCGCTGTATTAACCGGCTCTATACCGCGCACCCGGCACTATTTATTAGAGAATGATACATTCTATGGGTGCCACGCGGTCTCACCGGCCCTCTCCACTGCTATGCCCCCTCTGCTCCCTCAGGTGTTCGTCGACGGCGAGCTTGTAACGACGGCCCAGGGTGACGGTCTGATCGTGGCATCTCCCTCGGGCTCGACGGCGTATAACATTTCCGTGGGGGGTTGTATGGTCTCCCCGCTCGTACCGGCGACGCTCATCACGCCGATCGCGCCGCACTCCTTGTCCTTCCGCCCCATCCTGACCTCGGCGTCTTCGGAGATCACGGTGAGCCGATCTTATTCGAAGGTTTCGGAGATTCCGGCTTCCCATATCAGCGGTGTGATCATGGTGCAAGACCAAGACCAAGGGAACGCAATCATGGAAGAGCCTACAAGCGCGCCTGACGTCATCACCCTCCACCGCCCTGACGTCATATCCGGAGATCATTGTAGAATGGGTTGCACAACTGACGCCATTGCCCTCCACCGCCCTGACGTCATCTCCGGAGATCATTGTAGAATAGGTTGCACAACTGACGCCATGGCCCTCCACCGCCCTGACGTCATCTCCGGAGATCATTGTAGAATGGGTTGTACGAAAATTCGCGACGCCTTCGTGTTGTATATTGTATATGACTTGTTTCTCCTACGGTGAGGGGGGGTTCTTGTCTTGTCTGACTGACATGTTGGTGCCACGCTAGCATGTTCCACTCGACAAGCAGGTTTATCATAGCCGATGAGAGGTTTCGGATTAGCCTCTTCCCGCGAAAAAAGTGAAACAGCAGTGTCATGATGGGCAAATCTTTGCCTATGTTCAAGGACCTTGTGGACTGGTACAACGGTTGTCGCCAATCAACCATGTATGTGGGTTTACTGTTTACCGGCCCTCACTCCTTTTCCGCAGTTTTATCCTGCTAGAGCAATCTGTCGCTGTCGATACTCGGGTGCTGGTGCTGTGGCCACCCGGTGATGGTTGCCTCCTAAGAGGCACTCGTGGTCCGTCTTCTGTGCCGTTGTGACAGGCGGTTGGCTCAAGCGGAACGTTGCCGCCCGTACCGTTTCTCTCTTGCTGTCGCTGTCTCTATTCCTGTTGTCGTCGTTGTTGCCGTTGTTGTTGATTTTTTTTGGTGTTCAGGTGCGCATTCCGGATACGGCCCGCGCAGACGGGTGGATGTGTCACGACGCGACCGAAGCGGTGGTGATGAAGAAGGGAACCTTCGTTAAGCTATCCACGGCTTCTATTCCTTTGCCCACGGTAAGTTCGAGCGACAACCTTCAGCACTCTCTCTGCTGGTGTGCGAAAGCACAATCATAGTGCATGCATGTGCACACCTCTATCTGATGTACGAAGGCACAATTTTAGCTCGTGCATGCATGTGCTGTGCTGTACCCTTCGGCTTTGCAGCACAGCAACGGCACCGATTGTTTATGGGGTTGTGTGCATGCATGAAGGTTGTCGCCGGCGGTGTCGGTACTTCAGGACATGGTGCGTCCCGCTGTTGTGTTTGGTTGCAAGTAGTAGCCAGCCTCACCACCCGGGGTCGATTCGGAGGAACCATTCATTGTTTTTGGAAATATAATGACCAGTCGATAGTGGCATTTGTATCCGAATGGCAGTTGTATTTTCGAGCGTTTTCGAACATAAGACACTCGGAACTGCCACGTGGGTGTCAGGGAGATTCTAAAGGAGCAGAGGGTTTTGATGTCACTTCGAAATATAAGTGTGGATGGAAATTACTGCGGGCGTGTTTGGTGGAAATATCTAGTAGCGTTCACGATTTTTCTTCTTCGCACATGTCGATTGTCTCTTTTTGATGTGGAATCCGTTGTTTTTCGCTCGAAACTTCGGTGGTATACGACAATAATTTATGACCCTGCCGCATGTAGTCTAGGCCACGTGACAGAAGTGCACGTGCACTTCGACGTGCTTACGAACTGCTGCTTGAGTCATTCCCTGGTGAACTTCTTAAAAATGTTCTGTATGATAGAAACTGCTGTATATATTCCATCGTATTGCCGTATCTGATTGTTTTTTAAGGCTTGCTTGTACTTGGGGTGTTTTGATAGATACCTTGGCCGACCTGTAAGAGATTTGGCGTCTTTCGTGCGCGCCAAGCAAAGGAAAGGGCTAGACTTTTCACAGCAGTCTGAAAAGCTCTCTCCCCGTGCTCTCGTTGTTGCCCTGACCTCGTTACCGGTGTGTTATTCTTTCTGGCCTTGGGTGGGCCAGGTCAACCAGCGAGAGCTCGACGGGGACTGGTTCCAAAGCATCCGCGACAAGCTGAACTGGAACCTCCGGACCCTTCAAACCCCGTATCACGAGCACCAGTCTTCGGACCTAGTCGAGGACCAGTCCACGCACCGCTCCTCGTCATCCGCCGCGGCAAACCCGCCCCCCACTCGCTTCTTCACACTACCGACTTCTCGGGCGAAGGACGAGAGCGGTTCTTCGAAGGGAGACTCTCCGCCGAGTTCGCCAATATAGATCCACCATCCCCGGGCTTGCTTGCTTGTGTGTGTGTGTTTTCGTGGTTGTGCCGGGGCGTCACTAGCTGGCAGTCAGGTCGCGGACAAGTACGCTTATTCCCGTTGGGAGGCCTGCACCCGATTGCCGTGCGTGATCTGCCGCAGTCTCATGCCCCTTTGTGTCTTGCGGCTTCCGCCTGTTCGGGCTTTCGTCGGCGGGAGAAGTAATAGCTCTGCGTACAAGAGTGTTGTTGTGACTTTCTGCCGCTGCGAGGAGGAGAAGCAAACAAGGAGAGCGAGGGTGGGGTAGACATGCGATTCGTTCGTATTTCAAGTAACGATTCTGGCACATACGGCAGTAGTGTGGCTAGGGTGCAGGTATCGTCAATTTTTGGGGTGGTTCGGTGGAGGTTTGCTTGGCGCGCATTTTTGAGGTTTGGTTGGGTGTGATGTTGACTCTGAGTTGTTGTTGGTGTTGGTGGTTGTGGCGGTGGTTGGCGTGGCATCCTGTTTTTATTTTGATGTGTTTTGGTGTTGTTAACATTAAATGGTATGACATACGATTGTGGCATGTGCTTTTCAAGCCGGGAGTCGTTCGCTTGTCGGCAAGAAAACTAGCATCATGATCGTGTCTGCATCCACTGAGTGTTCCGAAGTTGGGTCATTTGGTGTATGGTAAAATGTAGATACAAACATCGAAACCCGGCTACTTCATAGTTTGGAGGCTGTTGCTGAGTTCCCTGGGCACAGGTATCGTGACGCGTGTTCGGCTGAAATCAAGAGCTTTGATTTTGCCGTCGAAGTGCCGCACACTTCGTTTTATGCATACATCTATTTGTTCCACGCGCCCAACACAGAGTTTCAAGAGGTGGCGATCTTCCATCTTCTGAAGTATGCATACTCAAGTACATGTGAAGTATACATGCGGGCCTCTCACGTCAAGAGAGGTCGATCCTCCATCTTCTGAAGTAAAACTAAATAATAGGGAACAGGCTAAGATACCCTGCTTTATTTAGTATCGCCGCGTCCAAAACACGGTTCGTAGAGGGATTGGCCACGACCCCAAGTGTAAAAAGGTATTGTCATGCGTGGTATATAATCTGCAAGACCCGTGATGATGGACTCACGTGTTAACACCTCTTTCTTGCGGTAGAGCAGGTGCTCGCTGTGCCTTTCTACAGCAGCATAGGTATCGCTGAGCAGATGAGGGGCCAGATCGGTCCCTCTAGGAGCTACTATTGTATTGTAGAGCCTCGTATCGTGCTTTATCTTTCGCATTTTGGCTACGTTCAACTGAATGCCGTTGATATCCCTGAACTCAAACACGTAAGACTGGGTACAGTGGTGGCTACGGTTTCAGAGAGATTATTCAAGAGAAAGTACGGGTTAATGGGAGTAAAACTAACAACTTGTCACGCCTCAGGCCGATGTAACAGAGAAATTGCCTTCTCCAGTCGTATTATCTTCAAGCGAACCCCTGACGGAGGAAAAGCCGCATAATATACACCCAAGACCGTAGATACCATGCCCTGGGCAGCGGGCACAGCCGCTGCTTGAGTGTCTCCGATCACACGTCAACCTCGCCAGACTTCACGACGCACCAATACAGGATCTGTGGAGGCTGACTCCATGGGTTTGGTGGGTGTGGTCGACCCGCATGGCGACAACGACGAGATGAACCGTGTTTGCGACCCAGTTAGCTGTGTGCGCACCAGTCCCGACCTTGAATTATCTCCTACCACTGTTACATGCATTCCCTCTTGTGCACGTCTAGACTACTTTGCTTTCCTCGACCCGTATTCGCTCATCCATGCTAGCTTGACCTCACAAACAGGGCGTTGTGCATGCCGCACTTCTTGCTGGAGGACATTCTGGAGTTAACAACTACCAAATCCCGTAAACCAGGGAGTTTCCCCCCCCTAGTAGAGTCCCCCCCCCCCCCATTACCTCTCTTCGGTCTGGAAGCATAGTTTCGTTGATTTTGCCCCGGGGTAGATCGTTTTCGACAAAAAAAAAAAGCCCCCCCGGGTATTTCAATTTCCCCCCGGGGTACCAGTTTTCTCACGAGTTCCCCCCGGGGGGGATGTATTTCTCTTATTTTCCGAGTCGATTTTGTTGACTTACTTGCGGAGCACAAAAAGCATGATATGGGACGGAAAATTCATTTGCAGATGTGGGCTTCGAGCGAGATTTAGGTGTACCGTTTGTCACTTGGCCCTCGCCGTTGTTTTGTGGGTGAAATTCTTTCGTTTTCTTGTCAATTTCTTGCATATATCACCCCAGCCCTGGAGTCGGCTGAAACGTACCATAAGCAAGCATGCTGACGAAATCTTGCGCACAAAGGGAAAAAAAAATCGGATTCATTTTTGGATCTCACAACTAACTCAAGGTAGAACCGAACGAACCACAAAAATAGCTTATTCCTGCGGACAAACTGCGAATTCTTGTGCATGAGCTTAGGCAATGGTACCTCTTGCTGTCTTTTTTCTCTTCGCCTTCTTCGTTGTTCTTACGTTCCTCCTCCCTCTGCTTCCTCCCTCTGCTTGCTGAACGCTTGCTCGTTAACCTTATCCATCTCAGTTTCGCCACTCTGTGTGTGTGTTTTAAAGGAGGTGAAGCCGTGGGCGGTAGCTTGCTCCTAGAGATAGATGAAGGTAGGTTCTGTCGTTGACACGCTTGTCCACGACCACGTTGAGATGGGAAAGTTGCTTGTTATTGCTGAGAGACGATCAACAAGGGTCCGAGGTGAAGTGGGGATCCAACTTCACCTCAGGGGGGTACGCAGACTAGACAAACTCTAATAGGGTAGGTGTCTGAAGGGTATACCTCCTGAGACCGACCCACATCCTATCAACAAATAAGATGTACCCTATTCAAGCTAGCAGCCACACTCACTCCTTAACAGTGTGGTGTGTGGACCATCATTATTTTGCACAACCCCCCGGGGGGGGGCTTCCCCCCGGGTTAGCGTTGGAAAAAAAAAACTAACCCCCCGCGGACCTTCAGTTTCCCCCCTGGGGGGTGGTTACAGAAAAAAAAACGATCCCCTCCCCGGGGGGGAAACTCCGTAGTTTACGGCTACCCCAGAGTTCAATGAATGGCGGACGCACTACGGCTGCCCCCGAGGAGTAGCCCGTTTCTACTTCAGAATGATCGAGCTCCTCTTCAGAATCTGCCACATCTTTTCTTGGGGTTAATTTCATGGCTGCTGGTTGCTTTCGTTCTTTCACTTGTGGTAGATACGGTATGTGCCAAGCGGGCACAACAAGGCGCCGACGCACGCAGTGTTTAACACGAGATTTATTTACATATTTATACAAGACTCCCCTTCGGGAGTTAGGTGACTTGCCTCCCGCGGGCGAAGAAAAATACATGGCCAATGTCATCGCGGTCGCATCGTTGCATCTCAAACGTCACGACGTTCGTAGTGAGTGCCGGTTTTACGTACAATGTAATGGTATTTGACCCCTTCCTTCAGAATCAATCACCTTTGTGCTGTGTGGCTCTCTTGTCCGACCACTGTAGCAGGTTGTTGTTGTTGCTTTCCGTTGTTCTCTTTCTCTTGATTAACGCTTTCCAAACCAATTCACAATATCCCACGCACACACGATCAGGGATCGATCGTCCGTACGCACACACTGAACAGAAGGGCACATGTCTCGGCATAAAGCCCTGATCTAGCATGACGTCACGTCCTAGTATCCGACGGCGCCAAATAAACCATGATCAACCACGATCGATCACATGTCTACCTCCAAATACCATACCAACAACCTGCAGAATCTGCCTGGAATTCTGCGACTTTTCGCGTGTGCGTGGGTGAGTGTGTGCTTTAAGGCTAGTGATGACGTCTTGCTGTAGGTGTCCTACTGCTGTAATCCGCTGCGTTTGGTCACTCGCTCTTATGTATTCGTGTTGCCCATGGTCTGTGGGACTTTTGTGTGCGTGCAGGAATCAAAGAGGAAAACACCTCGCTCGCTACAAAGTGTCCTGTTCAGTTTTTTCATGGATACGTACTTGAAGTAATCGGAAGGCTTCTTTGGTTCTGATTCGAAGCCCCTGAAATAGAGCCAGTCCCAGCGACTTTTTAGTGACCATCACGCTCACCACCGATGTCTCGCGAGCCCCACACGTATCGGGTAATGTACCGACGCGTTCTCTGAGTGCCATGCAAAAAGTGTGACAAAAACCAACGCTGTTGTTCCACCAGACAGAGAGAAAAAAGAACATAACCACAAAAAAAGTCGGATTTGTACGTAGTAGGCATATTATGTCCTCCATCATGAGCATCTCCCTATCATATGACAGTGTAGGCGAGACATCCGCTCAATTTTTCCGTAAAACTTCATTGGCTATCGTTGAAGAGGATTTATCTCTTAACTTGAGATAGGCATAGCCTGGTTCTATTAATTAATGTGCCCGCACGAACGAGTCATCTCATGAAGAACCAGAGTCTACGAACACATAGCACATAGATAGATACCAACAAACAACTAAATTTGAGACAAGCGGGTGTGGGCGTGGTTTGCCATTTCTGTTGCCGGTGTGATGACGGCGTGCGGGACGTTCGGTATTACGTACATACAGTAGTCGAGACCATCGCGCAGTGACCAATGATGACTGACTACATTTATTTATTATTTACCGTCTGTAGACTGTGTCTTACCCCAGACGGCACAAGAAACAGGATCAATCCGAGTCGTTCATAGTCTTAAGCTTAGGTTTGTCGTTTTACGTGTGTCATTGCATGGTAGCGCCATGCAGACAACACAACAACATCAACGATGCAACCCTGTTCTAGTTTTCGGCCTGGCGGCTCCCTCAAGCGCCTAGATTGCAGTGGTTTCCACGAGTGATGCATTCGATTCGAATGTAAGAAATTACAACCCACCATCCGATCAAATGCCGAGGAGAGCGCCATCAAATGTAACTCAGTTAATCAAAGATGAACAAGAAAGGTTTTCTTTACGTTCTGAAAACATCACGTCAAGACTTGAGCTTCCATCATGTGAGGAGTACTACAGACTGTGCATCCGTCTCTCGGGGGTACGTACGTCCGGTGACGATACGTACGTCCAAATATACAATCTACAGGAGAGAAGATCTCTGGGTGTGACAACGCCATTTCTGTATGTATTGCAATAACAAACGTCGAACTCTCGCTCTCGTTCAACGGTTATCGTGACTTGGATGAGGCGACCTTAAACCCAACCCTTTACAAACTCCTTCCTATTCTGGGAGAAGTAGACTAAGCGATTCGTGAACTGTAGAACGACGGCAGTTGGGAACATCAACGAGCTCCAGAAAGGCCTCCCAATTAGCGTAGGCACTGTTCACAGCCAAAACCGCACCACGGTACGTATTAGACCCCGCGTGCCAGCCGCCATGGTCGGTCGTTTGTCGCGTGGTATAAAATACAAACCATACACACCAATACTCATCAGAATAGACGGGTGAAACACAGGCCTACAAACCGAACCCTTCAAAACGTCTTCCTATCCTGGGAGAAATGCAGTAGACAGCAAACGATCCATGAACTGTAGAACAAGAACAGCTGGGAATACCAACAAGTCCCGAAGGGCCTCCCACTTAGCGTAGGCACTATTCACAGCTAAAAAAAGACTACGTACCTAGTAGAGCCCGCGTGCCCGCCGCACCGTTCCGGTAATGACACGTACGTGCACAATACACAGGTCAGGTGATCTCTGGCTTAACCGCAACAACGACACTACTGTATGTATTGCAACAACAAACTCAAACCCTCGCTCTTCGTTTGCATTACTTGGATAAAACCGGCCTATCAACCAAACCCTTTCCAACCTTCTTCCTATCCTGGGAGAAAGCAGTAGAAGCAAGCAGTCCATGTATTGTAGAACCAAAACAGCTGAGAATCCCAACAAGTTCCGGAAAGGGTCTCCCAATTAAACGTAGGCACCGTACACAGCCAAAAAAAGACTAGGTATGGCACCTAGTAGAGCCCGTGTGCCCGCCGCCACGGCCGATCGTTTGGTGTATCATACAAACCATCAACACCGTTCGTTTACCGAACATCTAAAAACTTCCCACTTCCCTATATAGTGCACGGTACACTGCTAACCGGTTCTTGCACCCCCTCCGTCCATTTACGCTCCTCAATACCTTGTGTTTGTTGCAAATAACCGACAGCGACAAGACGGGAGAAGACCGACCCTTCTCAGCCCATGTCACCGATTTGATTGACGTGAACCAGGTTGCCGCCTACGAAGTTCGGACCTCGAAGAGCGGACGCTTCCCCTCGCCAGAACTACCACATGGAAATACGGTCGGTCCTAACCCCCGACCAAGCAGCCTGCCCAACAAGCTTGCCCGTATTCGGCGGAATCGACTCTTCCTTTTGCTTGCGTGTGACGAGGCACATCCGTATCGTACAAAAGCACCAGCCCTCACGCACCCAACCATCCAAAGCCCGCCGCACTTTCAGCTTCACAGCATTTCACGCACGGACATGCACCACGGCCTGCCGCATATTTGTTTTCATCTCCCGCGCACGTGAAATCGCAGTCCACGGACTCGCGATGCTTGAGGTGGTCTGTGTCCTCACCCCCGCAGAAACATTGGTAGCCATATTGAGTCCCGGAGTACCTGTACCCCCCCTCGATAATGCACATCTGCATGAATGAAATGGGGTCAGGGGTGTAGGGCGGTAGACATGGCGGAGCAGCAGAGGGGGCATTTTTGAAAGAGGGGTGGGCGGAAGCCCCTATGGTTGTGAGTGGAAGTGGTCAGAAACCGCTATGCTTGCATAGCAGAGCTGTGGCAGGGTTTTGTATGCGGAACTCACGTGTGAGGGGGACTAAACCTAAATATCTCCAAAGGTGGGCTGCCGTTTCGGGAGCAAACGTGGGGTACCGCTTCGGAGGCATATGCGATGGAGGACGACTCCTTGAACAAAATGATCAGCTCAACACTTTTGCCCTGGGACGCCACCTCCTTTCGTTCCTGGGTTGAACAGCGTCCACATATATTACCACGTCACGAATCGGGTAGGCACAGATTAGCACAATCAGTCGTGGCTCCGTCGAAGTCTAAGATGGTGCCGATTCAGTCCCACTATCTGTGAAAACATCTGTCCATGTCTCTCTCTATAGCGGCTGCTCGTTTCCTATCAGCACACCAAGCGTACCGAGGCCCCTTCGTAATGATCTTTGAGAATTATTGTCTACGTGCCGTGTATGTATGCATCCAAGCAAGATCGCAAGCAAAAGTGAAATTGCACGTACCTCGCCCGTCATCGCGTGTTTCTGCTCGTCACTTAGAGACATCCACTCCATGATACGCCCGGTCCTGGTGTCGGCGAAACAGCCATGATCAATGAAAGACGATGGTCCGTCGTCGTCATCGTCTTCAGTCTGCGTTTCCTCTATTTCGTTTGTTTCGTCGAGTTTCGAAACGAAAAGGAGCGCGGGGGGTGGTGGTGGCGTTCAGGAACTTTAGGCGTCCAGGAAAAGAGATACGCTCGATGTACAGTACCATCAAAACGTACCGCATCATCACGTGCACGGGTTGCGTGTGAAATGCGTCGTCAACGGAAGCAGTTGGCCATGGATCCCGCCGCCGCACGCAAGAAAGCACCGGCACTCTTTTTCTCGAAATGGGCCAAGACACCGAACGTAGGCAAACAGAGCGAAGACAGAACAGGTCAAATATCGGAACCATCGCCTGCTGTGAAGGTGGAAGGTTTTCTTCACGTTCGCACCTGACGTGATCTCGATATCTGAAGTTGGTAGGAATCCCAGCGAAGCGAAGAGTAGGCCGGCAGGGAGGGAGTGGGCGACGGCGTGCGAGCACCTAGGGGTGGGGGAAGGGACGTAAGGAAAACTGAATGTAAGGCTGAACACGCCCATCATCAGTACGTAGAACTGTTCGATGTCACTGTTGCTGTTGCTGTCGTCAGCCAGCCTGGTATCTTGCTAAAAGAGAACTAGTATATACGCTCTCGTTGTATACGATATGAATATTTTGTTGTCGTAGTTGCTCCCAAACCAATCGTTGGTGTCAGGCGGCGAGGTTGACGACCGGCCACTGGCGTGCGAACATTGTCCAAACCAGGGCTTCAGGTGTCGAAACACAACAGGGTT
>FN649746.1:235418-260545 GCA_000310025.1 Ectocarpus siliculosus | reverse complement strand
CCAAAACCGCCCTTTTCGACAGGTAAGTAACCTCTTGGTTATGGAGAAATTACGCTCTGAAAATCGTTCGCACCCCTGTGCGCTGACTAGCAACCTTACGGTAGGTCCCCTCGGCCGGAGTACTTGTGGTACAGCAGTATGCAATAATCTTGTCGTGTTCGGTAAGTATCTCCAAGCGTGCGGTAAGTCCGTTGCGTTTGTGGGACTCTGAGATGATATGAGAGGTCAAGGGTCTGCCGAGAATGATGGGGCCCAAACCCATCTCGGTAAACGAGAGCAACATATGCGACACAGCGTCATGTGTAAAAATGTTCTTCGGAAGAACCAAGATTCTTCATGCGGAATTTTAAGCAGCAAATTGAAGCTATACGTAAGAAAATTACGCACAATCGATTCATGAACTCACATCAGGTGAAGCTGAGAGCGAGTCATGGTATCAATATTAGCTCTCACATCGTCATTACAGTTGAAAAACCCTTCAAACCGATCTTACACCACTCTCGACATCTACCAATCATGGATACCGACCAGACCACCAACAACATCAAGATCTGCCTTTACGAGATCGTCAACACGCTTCATAGAACCACCCGTGCATTTCTCTATTTAGGCTGAATTTGGGCTAAATAGAGAAATGCTCTGGGTGGCTCTCTGAAGCGCGTTGACGGTCTCGTAAAGGCAGATCTTCATGTTGTTGGTGGTCTGGTCGGCATAGACCACTATTTGTTCGGCCCGAATTCCGAGGACGACCCAGTCGCAGATTGTTTCAGCGTTCCCCAGCGGTGCCGATTCGCAAAACTTTTTTCCTCTTACATAAAATCACCAAACTTCAAACAAGGCATACACAATAGTCTACACCGGCATATGCATACTCCGGTGTACAGCACAGCCAACCTCCTCCGATGGCAAAGCAACTGCTGTGTATATATATGCTCCAGTAGGGCATGTCGGGAAGCTGGTGGCATGCCCGGCCTTGCCCTACGGTCGGATGACCGGGAGGGTGAGTTGGCTGAGATGTTTAGGCGGAGATGAACAGAACTACATTTACGTAAACGCTTGGCGGGCTTGTGTCTCTCGTTCTTTTTTCCCAAGACCGCCACAGTTGTTGAAAGCCAGCAATCCGAATCAGAGTAGTAGCGGTTGCCCTCCGCTTGTTAGCGCACGCAACGATGCTGCTGTCGTCCCAGATCAGAGGGACGAACAGACAAGGGAGGCGACAGCAGGAGCCTTGGGGAAGTTGCGCAAGGCCGAAGCTCGGTGTGCCGTCTAGGAAAACGAAAAGCCTCGAGACAACGAGCTGGGGCATCGGACTTGCTTGAAAAAATGCGGCTGAATGAAGGACGACATTATCTCTTCACTGAGAAATGATGTTGCTGGTGCGGGGTATGGTGGGAACAACGGCAGGCGTGTTGAAGGCGCAGAGTCGGCGGGGGGGGCAGGCGGGAGGGGAGCATCACCCACCCCATCCTGAAGCGGCTGGGGCCTATGTAGCGCAGCGCGTAGAATCTCTCCTGTCGTAATAGCACCGTCGCAAGCTGGATCGCGTTCGGAGAGGGGCTCGCGGCGCCCGGAGTGTGTACGACAACGCAACCGTTCGCCTGTAATTGTATGGTTGGCGACCATTATTGAAGCGAAACAAGTAACATCATTTCTCAGTGAAGAGATAATGTCGTCCTTCATTCAGCCTCCATTTTTCAAGCAAGTCCGATGCCCCAGCTCGTTGTCTCGAGGCTTTTCGTTTTCCTAGACGGCGCACCGAGCTTCGGCCTTGCGCAACTTCCCCAAGGCTCCTGCTGTCGCCTCCCTTGTCTGTTCGTCCCTCTGATCTGGGACGACAGCAGCATCGTTGCGTGCGCTAACAAGCGGAGGGCAACCGCTTCTACTCTGATTCGGATTGCTGGCTTTCAACAACTGTGGCGGTCTTGGGGAAAAAAGAACGAGAGCCACAAGCCCGCCAAGCGTGTATGTAAATGTAGTTCTGTTCATCTCCGCCTAAACATCTCAACCAACTCGCCCTCCCGGTCATTCGACCGTAGGGCAAGGCTGGGTATGCCACCAGCTTCCCGACATGCTCTACTAGAGCATATATATACACAGCAGTTGCTTTGCCATCGGAGGAGGTTGGCTGTGCTGTACACCGGAGTATGCATATGCCGGTGTAGACTATTGTGTATGCCTTGTTTGAAGTTTGGTGATTTTGTTCAAGAGGAAAAAATTATTTTGCGAACCGGCACCGCTGGGGACCGCTGAAATAGCCTGCGACTGGGTCGTCCTCGGAATTCTTCGGGCCGAACAAATAGTAGTCTATCCATGATTTGCAGATGTCGAGGGTGGTGTAAGATCGGTTTGAAGGTTTTTAAAAGGTAATGACGATGTGAGAGCTACATGACTTGCTCGCAGCTGAACCAGGCTTCAATTCTGATGTCTGCGAGGGGCTCCGTAAAATCGTTATGGTGCTGGAGGCGTGGCAGAAAACGGAGTGCCGGTTGCATCACATCGTTGAATCGTGTCGGAGAGGAAGTCCTACTATAATAATAGTCTGCTTCACATTTGACTACTGTTCCCTACTGCTACTACAGACGGGTGTAGGCGCGCGCATTTTTATTGTGCTTTTTTTTTTTTTCATCAGTACAGTATGACCCAACGAATCCATCTCTATCGAAGAAAAGAGTCTACTGTAAGGCTGTGAGATAGATTAGCAGTTAAGGAATAATAAAAACACACACAGAAAGATTACCCATATATTAGCAGTTAAATATTTTGTTCCCATTTGCATCTTTGCTGTAAGAACGTTCGCATACGAGGTAACACACGCTCTCGTTCTATGCACTCTACTACCACCTCCCACCGACCTGCTAGCACTACAAGTACAAGAGTTAAGCCGCTCCCGGGGTGCCCTGTCGACACACAACCTCCAGCATCCGAAATTCGAATTTGCAATCAATGACGGTGTGCACGTATGGTGTGACGGTGTGACGGTACCTGTGCAGCTGCTACATGGTAGTTGCAGTTGTAGTTTGCGAACCGAAACCCGTGCCACGTCCGCTATCTGTATATGTACACTTCTCACGTACCCCATGGCGGGGTGTGTGGACGATTGCGGCACAGCACTAAATCTGATCCAACTTCTAGCGTAGTAAATTCCCAGCCATAGCACTACGCCTACTATGTGGTTGTCGAGTTTCACGCGTGTATCGAGCGCGTCATCGCATTTGACATTGCAAAGTTGCACCAACCAATCAACGAACGCTGTGAGCGAGTGCTATTCCGAAACGTGCACGACGGCGACGATCGCGTTTGTCAAAGGATTCACGTCGCTGAGTTAGCGCCCTTAGGTTGATCACGATGATGGACGGAACTCCAGTGAAAAATTACACACCATCCCTGTCGACATATGCGTAGCTTCAGTACAGCACACAGCAGCGGCAGCAATACCACGGTGTTCTCTCCGCACCATCTGATTGTTCACCCGCCACCCGCCTGAACCATGTGCAGCAGTTTCGTCCCGGCGTGCAAGGATATAACTGCAATACGCCCGGCTCACCTTCCTCTGTCACCCTCTAGGCGCTCTTCCTCTCCAATGGGGTCCCCCTCTCTCGCCGTCTGCCCGTCAGGTGACCTGCCGTTGCTCTGCCGTGTTACACCAGTACCCAGGTGCATCACTTGCACGCATCACCCCCAGAGGGGGCTCGCGAAATGTTATTTGATTTATTGGGCGGGGGGCGTGGGGCACAGCTGGTTCTGGATTTGTTCTTCATTTTGGTTCTGATCTGCGACCCTTATGTCGGATGTTGGATATGGATCTTTTCGCGAAAGGATTTTGGAGTTAGCAATTGGAGTACACAGCAGCACAGCAGCAGTAGGCTCTTTCGATACGCTCAGAAGCCCGCCACGACACTTTGTAGGTAAAACCAAAACTCGAGGCATCTGAATAACACACCGACCGGCCGTGGACACGATGACCACCCTGGCTGCAATGACACGGTGAGTTTGAAACAGTCGAACCTACAGCAGTAGACGGGTGTGAACGCGTGAACACACCGGTTTGTGCTTTGGTAGACCATGGAGATGTTCCCAGCGCCAACATTTGAAGAGGACCAGATGCGACCTTAGGGTCAACCTGCTGGAGAGCGTGTTGCAAAGGACTTACAACAAAAGTGGGAGGTACTGCTGTACGTACGAGTGTTGCTGCAACTTTAGGTTTTGTCTGAGTGTTTAGACTCTACATTAGTGCTACTGTGCGTCCTCACCGAAACCATGAAATGGGCTTCCCTCATCAAAATACTGTAGCAAATCTGCAACACAACATAGCAATTGACAGCAATCGCGAAATGAGCGGGAAGAAGTCAATATGGTCTAGAAGAAGGGAGAGATTTTGGGGTGAACTGGGGCATGGACACGAACATGAAGTTAACACGGACGTGAGAACAAGCACCTGCTGCACACTCAAGGCGCCCCTCCCATGATGGTATCAATCACCGTTGGGTATACTGCTATACCAGGACAATCACCCGTGACAAGCCGGCGTTCGGGAAAACCACCGATCCATTCAACAAGACAGCTGCGGGTGTTTCACCGGCAGCCACGGCATCGGCGGCGGTGAGAGAGAATAGGCTCGCAAGTATAAAGACTTCAGTTGTGCCGGTTTCGTACATTTGTATCTTGGTGGTGGTCGAGCTTGGGCTCGGCAAGTGAACACCAGAGAGTGTCTCACCAAGGGTGGACTGAATGCGGCACCTTGGCGGTACGCATTGTTTTGTGCAAATGCTCTATTTCGTGGAAAGGCGCCTCCTACATACGAAATACACAGGAGTCTACATTAGTCAGGAGTCCCCGGCTAGACCCTGCTTGATTCATAACTATTTGGTGCCCCCCAAACCGCTGCAACCTTTTCCCGCCGCACAAAGAAGGACTGCGCCCATTAGGTGGAAGAGATCGGCTGATTCGCATGTATCTCTGCAGCACTCTGAACACGACCCTTCTGCCTTGCGCGATAAGATAGTCTTGTGCCGGAAGGTTTTGCACGACGTTCGCGACAGATAGATGCTGTTCTCACTATTCTCCTCCGTCAACATGTGATTCTTTGGCAGGGCGGGGGGGGAGCGGTTGCAGCTTCAGGGGCGTCAAACTTTTTCATCATGTGCACGGGCCAGGTGGAGTTCGGCGAGGTATGTCTGTTGCTTGTGATTGTCAACTGCGTCATCCTGTTTGACCGAGCTTGTTCCATAGATAGCATGTGCCCCAAACAGTATAGCGGTAGCACAAGCGCGATCCAAGATCAAGTTTTCACACTCTCCCGACGGCACATGTTATCCATAGAACAACTGCTGTGCACGGCTCGTCGCCTTACGTGGAACGGACGAATCTTGCACTACTCTAGACATACCTCTAGGTCCTTGTAACGCTTGTACATGCCCACCGCGTACTCCGCCCCACGCGTCGTCCCTGTCGGCGACATCATGCTCCGACACCTCCGACGGCGAAATAATGAAATAATAAACCTCTTCAGCCGCGACACGACCGTTCATCTCAGTTCCAAGCGGAGAAGAAGGTGTCCGCTAGTGTACCGGTCCACCGAGAGAGAAGCGTAATTGATGAAACCGATGATACACAGAGAAAATGTTTGGTCAAAGAAGCCGACAAACATGTATATGCGCGTGCGCGTAAAAACAAGAACGAATAAATGTAACCGCCGAAACGCGGCGGAATACGCAGCCTCCGTGGGGTGGGTGACAGGTGTGTGCGCCGACCCTGTCGTTGGCAGGCCAATCCCGGCCTCGAAGTGGGTAATCTCATTGTAGATTGGAAATTGATGGTAGGTAGGCAACTATACGCAGGTGCGAATTAGTCGAGATCGGAGATATTGCATAATGAATGCATGGATGGATGGATGTGTTCCGACGAGGAAATGAGAGAGTCAAAGAGTCATCAATCATCAATCATCAAGTTGTCAAATTCGCGGCGGAACAGACTTCCGCGTCGGGAGGGTTCAGCGATGTGGCCGGAACCTCTCGTTGGCAGGCAAAATTGGTAGCACACAGCCATTCCAGCGTCGAAGGTGTTGCTCATCCAGTTGTAGATTGGACAGGGCTTCAGTTTAATGGCAGCCAGTCGTATTTGCCGCACAAATTGATCGAGTTCTGAGCAATTCGGTGCCGGGAGCATTTGGTGCATGCTCTTGTTCTGTGCTTGAGAAGACCGGTCACCGACACAGCCAAACGTTAACGCAGGAGGCACCAATCAGGCTGAACCTTGCTGAGGATGTCAAAAGTAGTGCAGGACGGCCGATGGTTTGATTCCTCGCGCCCCGGGCGTTCAGTTCAGAAAAGTGCGTGGTTCGGGGCTTCGGGTGAACGGCATCAGGCATTCACATTATTTCTTACCGTTCTGTGAGACCTCTAGAGGTCGTAACGGTCTCTTTGAAGATTATCATATTCGGTCTGGGTCGGGTTGTAAACCCCGCGACCTCGTGTTGAAAACTCTTCGGCCAAACTGCCGATCCGTTTCTTGCGGTGGTTCGTATGACCACGATCGGGGGTATTCACTCAGCACCACGTTGACACCTCGAGGCCTACCAACCGTTAGGATAGCCTGCGGAAAAGGCGTTGAATCGGAACCTACAACACAGGAGAATGAACACCAAACAATGCTGAGATGGATACGTTTTAGCGCGTCTGTTTTCAGCCTTCACCTTCAAGGGTCGTGTAAATGCACGCGTCCAATCGGGATCTGATATGTCTCCCCGTCGAGGCGAAACCGCACTAATAGCCGTGTTCTGGAGCTTGTGCGTTTCGTTGGCACGACCTCACAGCGCCACCCACCTAGTGCTGTGTGCTTGTTGACTCCGTGCTCCGCAGTTCGGGAGCCTGGACAACCTCTACTGCAGGTATACACTTAGCTTCGGGAACGACTGGTACATTGTACACGTGAGTTCGTGTGTGACAGCAGTCCGCTCGGGTAAACTCAGACATTTTTAAGCTCCCGATGATATGGGAGGACGGCACGTTGATGCTGTTACCGTGCTAACTGTAGCAACGTATCGAACTGATCGTCGATGCGTTGTAGGTAACTGCTGATTCTTGTTCGGCCGTCGGCGGAATTGTGATGCAGCATACGTAGCAGTTTATTAGGGGGGTCAAGTGGGTCAACACGAAAGACGCACAGGAAGGAGTAGGTACGCTACGGAAATCACCGTACCCGACGATTAAGTGTTGAATGCACATCTGCATCAGAATGCAAGGACGCGTGGAAACATCACAACTGACATGGTGCGTTTGAGAGAGTGGATGTACCAACCGAAAGTTGAACCTGTTCAGGACGCCGCAGGGCCAATGCTTGTTGTGCACTGGCGTTTAACTGTCAACCAGCATCTTCAAACCAACACATCCAACCGGTACTTGATGGGGCTATTTTGCTAGGCCGACAGGCACACAATAGCCGCTGTCCCGGCCAAGATCACTAGGCTCACCCCAGTCGCAACGGCACTCTATTTCCGCAGGGTCTCGACACGGGACTGTCTCAGATCGCTCAGCGGGCTGGAGGGCAGGACACATCCGTCGTCTGGAATTTTCCCATCGATGTCACCTTCAAGAGCACGAACGCCTTCGGGTGGCCTCGTATTGCCCTCAGCGTGAGTCTCGTGTTGGCCAACTCCTCTTCAGATTCATGGCGAACAGAAAGCTCGCGACCACCGGTTGACCGCTGCTGCTACCGATTCCATGACGGTTTGTGCCGTGTGTCTTGAATCTGTGGTTGTATGCAAAAGAGAGCCGCGCCCACCAATATCAACACCATCACTGAGATTCTCCCAGGTTGATTCCGTAAGCAGAGCAGTTTGATTCCCTGAGAAGACACTGGGTGTAAAGTGCAGGTATCTAGATTGCGTTCGTCCCGAAGCAAGTTTGTCCTTCCTAGACAAGGCTTCGTATTGGACTCCCCAGAAAATAACGTGGAATGCGCACCCGTCTTTTTTGGGCACAGCGATATCGCACAATCATATGTCGAATCCAATCTCACGGGTCTCTGAAGCCTGCCGCTGGTACAGGCCTTCAAATAGACACTACGAGACGACCGGTGCATTGGTAAAGTGCAAGATCCAAAGTACGTACCCCGTACCGGTTGTGCACCATTCATCCGTTGGTGCGCCTCCAGTAACTCTCCGAAGGCCACAGAAGAGCACTATCTCACTTCCCGCGAGCGCGCAGCTCCTCTCTTGAGCACCACCAAACACACTGCCTACGCGTTGACAACTGAACCGACTCTACACAGCACTCAACCACGTGTCCTACAGGCATATCTTCGATGTTACCCTCCAAGCTACCCTCACCCTTGCCCATTGTCGTCGTTACCATGCTCGTGGCCACCCCAGGTGTTCCGAGTGGACGATATGGGCCGAGACACGGTTGTCGGATACGGATCTGTCTTGATCCCAACCCAGGCAGGAAGGCACGAGAGGGTGGCGCACATGTACGCCCCTCAGCCTTCGTCGATGCTGCAACGATTCAGAGCCTGGGTGTCAGGCGCGTATCCAGAGGTGATTATGTTAGGGGTTTGCCTCAGAAGGATGGGCTACAAGCTTTGAAGTGTTTCCTGGAAAAAGTGACCTGGACTCATTGTGCATCGATACATATCGCGTGGGAACGATTGGCAATGGCCGATCTTGCTGGCGTCTAAGGTGCTGGTTGAGCGGTGCGGTCGGTCCTCGAGTGCAACAAAACCCTGTGCTACGTTTCTCATGTCTTCCTGCTGGAAAACCGTAGACCAGAACGGTGGGCTTTGGAAACACATTGAACACAACCGACACACCATACCTTGTGTTTAACCACCCACAGCCAGGTGTATACGTTAGTACGGTTTTGGTCGGTCGGTGTTTCCGCGACCCATTGTCCGATGGCGACGCTGTCTAGATGGTAAAAACGTGCTCCGTGCCGTGGCCTCCCTTCTCTCGTCTCGTCGCCAGTTCTTCGACTCCAAGTTTGTGACTCGCGGGGAGGGGCGCGAGGTGACTAGAGTCAGACGATCAGGCACGGTGAAGGTTTCCCTCGATGTCATGACCAGAGGTGAAATAAAGCTGTGGGTTGAGCCCTCTTTTGTTGGGGTCAACACTCGAGCCCAATTGTTGGAGTCAACACTCGAGCCCAATTGTTGGAGTCAACACTCGAGCCCAATTGTTGGAGTCAACACTCGAGCCCAATTGTTGGAGTCAAGAAAGTGTCATGGATACTGAACCGGTGCAAACAGTGGTGGACTCGGCTTCCAGACTGGTTACCTCACCCACACTCACCACCATTGAGATCCACTCACTGAAGAAGAACGTGACACGCACGTCGATCTGTTTTCTCCCCACAGGGATGGTGGATTTCGGCTACAACAGGCCCGAGGGAATGCAAGGAGTGAGCCAGGACCAGCGGTTTGAGTCCTACTCGGGAGGGGGGGGTTCGAGCCACCGAGTCTCGTCCTCGATTTTCGGCAACACCACAGGGAGCAAAACAAGTTTTGTTGGGTGATCGGGAATAGAGACCCTACGTTGAGAGTGGTGGGGGGGGCTCCGTGACGTCCAGGCTCTAGCGAGGGGTCAGTTTCCGTGTCGCCGTTACCTGGCTTAGGCTAGCAAGCACCGGTGGTGTATTGTACTGTACCGTATAGTGCATCGCTCCTTCGGGTCTCGACTGTCGTTTCCTTTGAACCGTGGATTTTCAAGTGAGGCCGCAGGCGAGGCTGTCAAAAACTGCGTTGCTTTTCCTGTGCCGGACTCCCGACCACTCGTTGTAGCCGACTGACTGAGTGGTCGTTGATCGAACTCCTTTTACGCGAGTGTATCGAGACCGTGGCGTGACTTACAGATAGCGCCCTCATGGTATAACCTCCAGTTTTGGTCGAGGCTGGGGTTCTTACAGTAGTTCCTCTTGTGGGCTACAAATAGGTGCTATTATAGTGTAAGGGACTCTTTAGGGCCGTTTTTACACAGCGATGTTGCTCGCAAAATTTCCAAATTTGTTTCTAGATTCCGACTTTCCAGATTTCCATTTTTTTTTTTCCCAAAAAAATATTGGAACGAACTCGAAGTTTTCGGTGCCAGTATTTTCCAGATTTTGGCGGTATTTATACAGGAAATCACTGAAAATATATGGAGAGGGCGTGTCGTCACATGTTTCTGGCCAGTGAAACACTCAAGGGGGTACCTGACTTTCGAAAACTCGCCTGACGGCGAGAAAGGCCCATTTTTTTTTTCTCGCCCACCGGTTGACCGGTGCGAGCGATTGCCGCACCATATTTAGTATACTTGTTCGCGTGTTCGAGTTCGGCGTTCGGCGAAAAAGATGCGCTCGAAATTTTCGCGGAGGGGAAAGCCCACCAGGACCTTCGCCCTACGGATAACGAGCTTGGGAATGACAAGTGACATGACAACGCCGAAACGCAGGCCGTGCGGTGAAACGTGAAACGTCAGCAGTTCATCCGCACGAACTGTCATACGCCCATCCTCCTCGCGCGGTTTGCTTTGCCAAGGCCTTCGAACACATGTTGGGTACTCTTCCTCACACATGACATCCACCACCAAGCCTCAGCTGTCACCCCATAGCCCTTATATTCCCCCGACATAATACGTCGATGACAGCTTCATGCGATCGTCACCTTTCGAGATTGAACGACGGCACTTCGAGTCGGCATGATGCCGGTTTGCCGTCCCCCCTCGCAACACCCCCAAGACAACCCCAAGACAACCCCTCACTTGTGCTGCTGCACACACCAGACACCAGACACACCAGACACTGCACTGCTCCAACTCTCGAGGGCAAGGGAGAGAAGAAGGGTGGAAAACCGCGAGAGATGATGTTTGCCTCTAGCGTTTAGCCGCACTGCTACGGCAGTAGTCTATGTATTGTAGTCCACAGCAATACTGCCGATTGGTTCCCTCTGGTGCAGCCCCACCACCATGCACAGCTAGTAATTTATGCATGTGGTGGTCTCCGCCGTGTAGGTCTGTGTGTATCGCCTGCCCGCTTGCCGACCCTGTGCTATATATCAGGTTGTAGGGGGGGGTGAGCCCTGCCTATATGGTTATTGTGTTGGCCTCGGTCTTGCCGAAAGCGTGCGATTTCGAAAAGAGCGGGAAACAGCGTGCTCTGTTGCTTCGAGATTCAAATTTGCACCTCTGTCGGGTTTCACGGAAGAGGCGGCACCGATGCTGGCGCAGTCAAAACACGGAAGATCTTCTAACGTCGCGGAAGACAGAACCACCGTTGCATCTGCCAGGATCGGCATCGCTGCAGCAGCTCACCTGCGCACTTGTAGGCGATTTCAACCAGCCCATAAAAGACGTATCTTGGCCGCGGTTCTTGCGACAGCTCCGCTTTGGCGGAACGTTCAACCAGTCGTTCGAGGAAGTTGAATTTCCGGCATCACTGCAGCAGCTTTGCTTTGAATGGTGTTTCAACCAGCCGATCGCACGGGCCAAGTTTCCGACATCGCTGGAGCAGCTCACCTTAGCGGGCAATTTCAACCTGCCCATAAGAGATGTCGCTTGGCCGCCATTCTTGCGACAGCTACGGTTTGGCGACGGGTTCAATCAGCCGGTCGAGGGAGTTGAATGTCCGGCATCGCTGCAGCAGCTAATATTCGCCAGATACTGTACCCAGCCGATCCAACGGGCCAAGTTTCCGGCATCGCAGCGCACCTTTGTGGGAGACTTCAACCAGCCCATAAAAGATGTCGCGTGTCCGCGGTCCTTGCGACAGCTTTAGTTCGGCAACGAAATCAATCAGCCGATCGACTCTTGTACCTTTCCGGCATCCGTCGAGGAGCTTGCTTTCGGCGCACAGTTCAACCAGCCCATTGAGGACGTATTATGGCCAGATTCGCTTCAGAGGCTCGAGTTCGGAAACTGGTTTAACCAGCCAATTGAGAATGTCGAGTGGCCGACAGCATTGCAAGAGCTTACGTTTGGATGGTACGAATTTTGCGGGGAAAACCGGGTGGCGGTGTACGGGAACTTCAACCAGCGTATCGGTAGGAGTGTTTGGCCTGCATCGCTGCGGCGACTCACACTGGGCCACATGTTCAGGCAGTCACTGCAAGGACTGGGCACGTGGATGCCCAACCTGGAAACATTGCGTCTTCTTGATTACCAATTTGAAGACGACTCAGGATACGATAGCCTTCTCCGCGGGATCGACTGGCCAAAGGGCCTTCGTGAGCTGGTCGTATTTGAAGATTCGAACCTAGATGGGGTCGGAGTTCCTTCAACTGTACAAGTCTTGAAGGTGGAAAACGCAACGCTTCCCTAAGGTGACTACGTTCCAGACCTAGACTCAAGATTGTGCCAGGAGCAGCATTTCTGTAGTCACATGGTTTACGAAGCTTTAATCGATGCTTTCGAGCGAATCGTATTGATTGATGGCAGGTACTGTTTGGAGGGGGGGGGGGGGGGTCGTACGGTCCTCGGTCCATGATTGGAGTGTTTTCGGTTGATGGGCCCGAAAAACTCAGTACGTTTTATTCCCAGCTGTTTTGTCGTTTCATAGCCTGTGGCAGATCGAGTGTGGGCTGGTGTGCTTTTGGGTGGGAGCTTTCGTGTCGTTTTTTGTAAGTGCATTTTGTGAAATGCTGGGGAGAGGGGGTTCCGCGATGGGGATTTTTCTTTGTCGGGATATCTCACATGATGTATTTTATCTGTTCCATTGACTTTCCTCTTTCCCTTTGTAGGGCTGGAATACAGAAAGGTGTTGCGCGAAAGGTGTCCACTGCGAGGTGGCGGATGTGTACGATTCGGTAGGGTATGGGGGGCGGGGGATCCGCGTAGAGGATTACCCCTTGTTGGTTGGGGTATGAAGTGATGGCCCGTATTGTTGTGTTGTGTCACTTGTTCCCATTGCGGCTAAAAGTAGGATGTAACACGGTTGATTGTGCTGCACGGAAAGACTCCGCAGTGAGGTGGACTTGGACGTGGACGGTTCGCTAGCGGGGGGCTTTTCCGGTTGAGAGAAGGGTTCGCTTTTACCATGTGGTGGGTGTACCCCTGCCCCTGTAGTTCGTTTTCGTCCGCCTTTTGGGGTCACAGCCCTACCAGGGTCTAGGCCACCGTTCGCAGGTTGCAAAGCGAAACCTTTTCCAACTTGCAAAGCAGACACCTTTCCGACTCGATTCCCGTCTCCGTCATCAGAGTACATGGCAAATATTTGGCGGTGTACATTTCCCGTTGGCTCCATTTAGTGGATACATGTGAGAATTCCCCATCGTGGGTTCAAACCCACCCTCCCGCGTCTTTCGGATTTTCTCGGAAGAACGCCAGCCGCCGTTCCACCGTTTGCTACTTTCTCTGGAGCAAGAAACATACATGCAATCAAACGTGGAATTGAGATCACCTGGCCGGCTACTTCGTCATACATGCCCGGAGGCTGCTTTGCGGTACCCGACAGGGAGCCATCATATAGGAACCACATCTTGCCTGGAGCGCTCAAGACGATCGATCCTCGCGCACGCGCCGTCGTTCGTTGTTGTTTGTTGTGACACGGTTGATTTGATTGATTGCAAAGGGCACACCTGTTTATGCTTTGGATTTCTCGCTCGACAGACCACCTGCCTTTTGAGCTGAAAACTGCTAGGACATGGCATCCTACCACTGCTCTCTATCTGGTGTACTGATTGATTCAAACGACAGGGAGCAGAAGCAGCAGCAGTATAGCAGCAGCAGCAGCAGCAGCAGCAGCAATCCGTCGTGCGATGTTCGACTCTGGTCGGTTCATTCTGGCTCTGCCCCCGGATTTTTTTTCGACCTCGCCCCACCTCTGCTGCTGCTGTACACACACAAATGACATGTTGTATCTCAAACAGCAGGACACACGCACACGTCCACGGTTGATCGAATTTATCTACAGAGACACACACACGTCGTCTGCGCACGGGGAAAGGAACGCATGCATCTTGCGCCTCATCGCACACAGCATGATTCCTGTCGTGCGGCTGATGAGATAGTTATTTTTGCTCGTGCTGCGTTCCCTGAGACTTGCTGTGGCAAACACAGAAGAGAAGAAGGGTTGTTGTCTCATGCTGTGACAAGGTGAAGGAAGCTGTTTGTCCGCTTCCCCTCTGTCGCCACAGTTCAGCGGCCGCGGGAATTTCTGGTATGGGGGAGGCCAATCGTGAAGATCCCTCCGTGTGCTGCTGTCGACTACATCCGGTTATGTGCATACATGTATTCCACCTACCCCCACACCGCCTCTATGCATAGCAAAATGCGAGAGTAGATAGTGTCGAGAGAAGGGCAGACGGATCGTGTGGTCCGTGGCGTGCATGTGTATACAGCACAGCAGTCGTGTGTGCGTGTAGGACTGCTGGAGGCCGTAGGTGAGATCATGCCGCATGCCCCTTTCCCGAACCGTCAAAGAAACCCTTCATCTTCCACATTTCGGAAAAACTGCGGAACTCTCTTGGAGAAATTTCGTTGGGCTGAGAAAATTCTGGTTGTCGGGCGATCTGCATACCTGGGGAACTTGGGAACTTGAGCAGCATGCACTTGACCCTCCTACTTCCTCCTTCCCCTCACGGTCACTGCAAATTTTCAAACCCCTGCGACTACTGTGGTTGGTGACATCAACCACTGCGGGAGGCGGGGCGTGCTACGGCACCTGCCTCGCTCGGTCGCAGTTAACGGCCTTGAAGCATCATTCACGGGGTGAGAACCCCAGCTAGGAGTTGACGAGATCGCTTCTCAACACACCTCTCGGCGGAGAGAGCGCGCCACGGGCAGCAAAGAGGTGTTGGAGAGGGGACAGAGGAGGCAATTGAAGCTACAGCACCATGATACTTGACGCTGGAGTCGTGGTGGGGACATGCGCCCTTGTGGTGCTTGTGTGGAACCTCGGACGCATGAATAACGTCATGAAGGAGGTGAGTCGGGTCTCGACAAGAGGGTCGCGATCGGAACTTACTGTAACTACAACAGCGGTCACTACTTGGAGAACCTGGTACAGTAGGAGAGTTGAACATGGACCAATCTAACCCTGCGGCGTTGTGTTTCTTCAAGGACATCGATCGACCGCACACCCGAAGCTTGTGGAACCCAACCGAGACTCGCCGACACCTGACACGTGGGAGGCGGAAGAACTCCGTGGCGGTTGGCCCGCCTCCTTGAATGCAGTCTGTGGTCGAGAGGACTGTCTGCACCACCACGCACTCGACAACGACGGGTTGCCGGCAGCAGCATCAACCCTTACCTTGCTCGCCGTTTTGCACAACACAGCAGAAGTGATCAACGTCCAACAGTTGAAGAACTTGCAAGAGTTGTTTTTCATGTCACGCATTCGGATTGGCGTCCTACACGACAAGAGAACGTCGGACACGGAAGACGGCGGAAAATCGCGAACGCAAAAAAGAATGCGAATCACGAGACGCCAGCTGTGCATCAGGGGGGTGGCACCAACAGCTGCTGTGGTAGTTAAAAAATATAAATACATACAGTAGTGTTCCCTACAACGCCCCCGTAGGAGAGAGACACCGGCCTGACGTGGGTATGTATGGGTTTGTCCGTTCTAGCATGTACCTGCTGCCGAATGTCGAACCCACGACGACGCCCTACACTAAAACTATATCAACCTGACCGCGCGGCACTGACTGGAGTTTGTTTGTGGGTCAATGTTCGCACTTCCTACTCAGGGTTTAGTCTGAATGCAAAGCAGCATTGCTGTTGCTGTTGCGATGGAATAATGCTGCCTTTTCTAGCGCCCCCGACACGATTGAGCAAAATAGAAAACACGCACTACAAGCAGTTTTGAAGCGAAAAACTTTCCAACCTGCTAACATCTTCATTCATAAAAAACACACAGAGATAACTCGATCAATGTGTAGTGTTAACCGCGGCTCAACACAAACCATTGCAGTACCCTACTGCCTCACCCCTTAAACGTTTGCCGGTTCTGACCAATTTCTTCCTCCCGTCTGCCCCTTGACTATGTACCTGGCTTCGTCTTTCAGTTGGAAAACCAGTGCTGTGAAGAAGAACGTACCCCCGACACCTTCGATATTGAAGCTAAGGGGGGCGGGGAGCTTGTTCTCGTCAAAGACGAAGAAGATGATGGGCAAACGACGGAAGAAGCGGAAGAACGCTCGCCGACACCAACCAGACAGGACGTGGCGATGCTCAAGGCGGCCATGCGCCGCGAGCACTTGCAGCGCATGGTGCCAGGTACCCTGACCCCTGACCCGTGGCGAAGCATCTTCTACGGACGAGGCCGCCCGACAGACGTCGGTCCTTGCAGAAGCCTCTCCAGCAGCGGTCATAGTATGGCCGGGTAGGATGAAGTCATTGACGAGGTAATGGTGTGGGTTGTTCTGACGGACCGTTGTATGCCCCAACGGCAGGATTGAGGAGTGGGGAAGGACAAGCTGATTGGACGAAGAGAGAGAGAGGGGGAGGTGAAATGTGGGGATGGTTCTTTGGCTCATGCGTCGAGCGAGGTACCGTCATCATCGTGGTGTACGGTTTTCACCATGGCATGTGAGAATCTGTGTGAATAAGTTGTGAAGGGTTCAAGTTGAAGCAACAGCGGACGAGGGCTTGTACTATAGCTGTAGCAATACTTGTCGGGGACTTGTGATCTATCAATCAAGCGTTTGTCTGTACCAACACTCTCGGCGGACTCCTACTGTTACCGAAACTACTGCATCGTAATATAGTGAACTTGTGGTACGAGGCTCCAGCCCTTGGTGTAAATGCAGGTGTGCTCGAGTCTGTCTCCCTTGGGAGGGCTCGCGTGAGAAAAGTTTGGAAAAGTTTATCATCCATCTCGCGGGACGCTTTCGGTTCCATTTTTCGTATTCCGTCGAAACTTGGACTCCTTAATGCGTCAGGCGGCTTAGGCTGCGGAAAGGGAGCCTGTCGGCAAGAAACGGCCATTGTGATTTGTAAAGTACTGATGTGAATATGTTTCTGTTATTGTTGATGTTGTTCTGTGCCCAAGCGTCGTCGCCTCTAGAGTAGACAAGAGGGCGGCTGGTTCATGCCGAGGAGGGATTTCCCCTCCAGTGACAGGTTCCGAGTGATTGGCTGCATATGGGATGGCCCAGCCAGTGTTTTGGGTTTTAACTTTCGCGGCAGAGGCCCTCCGCGCTGGTGAGAGCCAATTGCAGGTAGCGTGGATGCTATGAGTGCAGCAGTCTGTCATTACTTCCAATGTGTACATTTTTGTATATATATTCACGGTAGCCACCGGACTCTACCGCAGAAAGCTTAAGTCAGCACGCGCCGAAGAGACTGAATTGTCCCTAAGGGACAAGAGGGAGAGCTGCCCAGCAACGTGCCCGGCGGATATCTGTTGGCTGGTTCGTGGTGATGTTCAGAAGAAGCAAGCAAGTGTTTATATCATATTCGCAACCTTTCGGGAGCTTTGTTTGCAAGCATATAGCTCACCTCCGGGTGGGCTCTTCGCTTGACACGTGTCAACCGCACACATGCCTTCGACCGAATCCTTCCTGTGCGGGTTATTTTTCTGCGGCGACATGCACGAACCAAGCCGCTGCGACAAGCGTTCGTACGTATGGAAATCGGCACGGAGAAACCGAATGTCGCGTTCTGCGTTCCGTGAGATCAACACACAGAGCTGATCCACTATAATATGGTCCCGCGAAGGCTGGTGTCGCATGCAGAATACTACGCCATCAACACCTATGGATACCTGAGTATGATTCCCGCGGGAAAAAAGTTCCAACGAAGAAGCACACGGCCTGGACAGACAGAGGCCTCTGTGCTCTCACCCGCGGTCGCTCTCCAACAAAAAACAAAGAGAGGGCGGCAGGGACGACTGCGACAGTGAAGCACACCATGACGTTTGAAAACATCACGAGTTCGTACCGACAGAAAATGAGCCAGCTCGAAGGTAAACCGTCTCCGAATCCTGTTGGTATGATAAACCTTCAGGCGAAGCAAGGCTGTTTCGTCGTCGAAATTCCCCCTGCAAAAGGCTTCATATGCCGTGGTTGGCGATAGCTACGATGAGTCGATTGGTGCGCTTGCCCGAGACCACCATACGTTGAAAACGCAGCAGTAAGGAGGGTACATCTAGACGGGTTGAAAGTCCCCGTCTATAATAGTGATTTGCTTTACTTACAGCTCGACCTTCGAGGGAAGATCCTGCCGTTTGGATCGACTTGTCGGTGCTTCGACTCGCAGATGGGGTAACGATTGCGACATCTACAAGAATGGACTTGGTGCAGAGTTTGTGTGTGTGTGCGTTTTTTGTTCTTACTAACATCGACCGCGCTAACCGGCTGACCAATGAAAAGACGTCAGTCTCACGGCGGTTGAAAACACAAAATGCTTCTAAAGGCGATGATGGTCTGTTGTGTGGGGGGGTGGGAGTGCTTGCCGCGGGGGCGCGCGCGTCTAGTACACGTGTAGACACCCTACACCGAGGAAGGCGAGAAACGGGGAACAAAAAAAGTCTACAAGGCACGCGATCGGGACAGGTATGTATACATCCCGACAGCACAATCACAAGCCTGCTCATAGAAAACACGCACCCCGGCGGGAAGATTTTCGGAACGGGTTAGGGTTACTCTAGCCCTAATCCTCATGCTTGACACGAACCTAAGCCCCATAACAATTCCAATAAATTTTAGCAAGCGGCGAACACGTGGAGCCAACATACATCTTACCGCGGACGTGGAGCCAACCAACCAAACTTGCATGACATAATCACGAAACCCTATGGTACTAGACTACCGAGTCAAAATTAACAGCCACCAAGCCACCAACAAACGCGAGGCGCAGACCTTGGGGGGAGGACGCGAGAGCTACAACACAGCAGTGGGGGTCCATGAACAAGGCAGTGGGGCGGCTAGCTGGTAGTGACAGGCTTATGTGGGGTGGTCGCCGTATTCTTTGCCAGCCAATTTCACCCGCCTGATATATATAGGCCGACGGTCTTATTCAGACCGCCTTATTCGGGAACCCCCACTATCTAAGCTATGGTACTTCAGCCGGAGACACTGTACTTCTATCGGAGACATTGTACTTCTGTCGGAGACATTGTACTTCTGTCGGAGACACCGAGTGAAGAGCGGTCGTCTTCCTCTTGGCGTTCCCGAAACTACAACCTACTTCCACAAGACGGACCGGACCACACACCAAACTGAGCCAACAAACCCCGTCGCTTGTACAAGTATCACTGACCTCGTTGGCCCGGAAGGGTCCCAACCTCCCACCAAGCACCTCGTCTCGCCCCCCCTCCTGTTGAGAGTTTAGCCACTTCATGCGCAACGCAGGCAGCAAGATAAACGGCAAAGTCACACCCGTTTCCTAGTCCTTCTGGTACCACATACAACCCAACGCCCGCAAGAAAATATTCCTCTGTCCTAAACCTTGCGATGGTGAAGCCATGCACACCTCTTAACCGGTTCTATGAACAATTCCGCGAGGAAACGGTGATGCCACCCCCCGATGCAATGGTACTCAGCATAACACACACACGCAGCAAGGAGAAGGATTGGTCTGTCGTGACTTGAAATATACCCTTTGGCACCTCACCCTGAAAAAGGAGGGAACTATCTACCTAAATGTCGAAGGGACACATGCACCACTACCACCGCTACTATTCCTACCATCCAAGGGCGGGTGGGGGGGTGCCGACCTTACTTATAAATATAGCCACGGAGCAAAAGAAACCGGGATTTTAAAAACATGGTACACTAACGTCACGCGTCCTCCGTTCGTTCACTGCCTTTCGCGACCGATCTTCGTCCAGCAGCTAGCTGGGAATCTTGGCAAGGGCGGTCAGGATGCGGGAGTATCGCCCCAAGGAACTCGAGGACCCAATCTTGTACCTTCTTCTTCTTCTTCTTCTTCGCCTTTCCACTCCTGTGTTTGCTCCTCAATCTCAATCTCAATCGGAGTGAGCCCGACCGAGCCCGGCCCCGAATAAATCTGTTTTTTTTGTGACAGGCGTACAACCCGAAGGCACGAGAGAGGATGGATGGGTCGAAATTGGCGGCGTTACACTCCCAGTAACCACCGAAAACCTATCGTCTCCGACTAAATCTGGTTTTGACACGCGTACTACCCAAAAATATTAAGGGAAGGCACGAGAGAGGCCCGGTCGAAATTGGCAGAGCTACACTCCCAGTAACCATACCGTCTCCTAATCGTTCGTGATCGCGGAGCGTGGGACACGGTTTCCTGTGCTGCGTAGAACGGAAAAACGGTGTGCAGGTCGTATGATATGTGCTGTCGGTTTTCGACTGAGCCTATCGGGATTCAGACCACCCCTGCTGCTGGTGTGCTCCCCAAGGGGTTGCTGATCAACGGAGGGACAGAGACAACATCATACAAGAAAAAAAAACACGTGGTTTACCCAGAAATCCAGGGGCGCGTGCTTACGCAGTAGCTGACCGGACAGGACGGCTACGACGCGAGGCGCCGTGGGATTTGAAAAAAAAGGTGGCGCCTGTAACAACCGCTTGCAAATTTTTTTCTTTCGAGATGCAAGTGTCATGTTCTCGAACTAAAGCCTGGTGCACTGCTGTTCGCATTCGTCTCTTGCGACACATCAGATCAGTGTGCTCTCTCGGCGTTGTGCACTTCGAGTTGGTGTTGGCCAGGACCAGTGAGGTAACCCAAGGATGTGGGATGGCCAGGAGGTACATATACCACATCAGCATTGTCTGCTCTGCGCGCCCCCTGAGCTAAAGCTGTATCCGCACTTCAGCTCAGAATTTCTCTCAGCAAATAACAAGCAACTTTCATTTCTACACGATCGTGAAGCAAGAGGGTCAAGCGACCTTTACCTTTTCCTACAACAGTTTGTGCTCTTTCGTGTCTACCTCCTACCGTAGGTGACATGACACAAGATACCACACTCCCTGGACCGATTTCCAAGGCTCGATTACTCCACGACAAAGAGGATGAAATGGTATGTTTCGGAAAGCTATCGACGAGACGGCTGGAACACCGCCGTTATCGGCGCTGCCACTCTTTCTGCTGTGGAGTAATCGAGCTTTCAAAATGGGTCCAGGGGGTGTGGTATCTTGCGTCATGTCACCTACGCGGTAGTCCTTCTCCTTCAGTTTCCTCTAAAATAGCACCCCACAGTTGTCAGTTGCGTGGGAGAATACATCCCGTTCCTAAAAACGTAACTGGCGGTGGCCGGGGTAGGTGCTGCAGTACGAGAGAAGGAGGTTCTGCTCATCATGAAAACTTTCATAAATCCAATTTACATAGTCTACATGATCACATGCAAGGTGTGGGTTCATAATGTTCCTCTTTTCGTTGGCGGTGGTCGAGAAGTATGACAAAATATACAATTGAAAATATATATGTAGCGCGTCTGCTGGGCCATGATACGATTTCCTTTCGTCTTCTTCCCATGGATGGCACCCGCGGCCTGGCTTTTGTCACCATGGCTGCAGGAGAAATGGGGTCGGAGTGGGATGATGCAGAACAGCAGCAAGGTAGAACGGCATTGAAGCGTTTCACCTACAATCTATTTAGGATGAACGACGATCATGTAGCGCTCTGCTTTGGTTGATTAGAAATAAAGCGTTTATACACATGCATACCAGTGTTGAGTATTATAGTGGCCTGAGATCACGGAGGGCGTCAGCGGCAATTGGACCGGTACGGGATTTAGCCAAACAACGGTTTTAAAAGTTCATATTCGAACCGAGAACACTTTTATTTTCATTCGGCATTGGGTGGTATGCGTACAGTAGAGGTCCCTGTTTAAGTGCCGACTTGGTATTGTGTGCGAGCCGAAAACACTACACACACCGGCTCTAGACTATACCGGCAACTGGCACTTCAACCTGCACTAAACAAATCTTCACTGCTGTATCTGTGTCTCTCTGTGTCCATACTCCCAAGAGTGCAAGGAGAAATACTGCTCGTAACCTCTTTGACTTGCTGGTAGGGACCTCCAGAGACCTGGCGGGGGGGGAGGTGGGGGGAGTGTGGAGATCAAACAAACGAGATTACCGTATATGACACAAGATAACACACCCCCTGGACCGATTTTCAACGCTCGATTACTCCACGACGAAGAGGATGCATAAACGAAACAATACATTTTCGAAAACCTCTTGACAAGACGGTTCCAACGCCGCCGTTTTCGGCGCTGTGACTCTTCCTGCTGTTGAGAAATCGAGCTTTGAAAATCGGCCCAGGGGGTGTGTTATCTTGTGTCATATACGGTAATTGTTCGCGTTTGACAGCAGTTGCATGTACTTGTATGCACACTTCACGGAGTTGCATTTGTCAAGAAAAAGATAAGAGCCCCCGGAGGGTGGGGAAACAACAACGGTGAACAAATGCTCTTCGGTTGAAGTATTACAACTCCCAGTTCAGAGATACGAATGCGCTACCTTCTCTGCGCGCACTATACCCCTCGTGGCTTCACTACAGCAAAAAAACACTGCTGCTTGTAGTCTATCACTTGCAGTTGGCATCAGCCACGCCTCTGTACATTATACAATATACTCACCCCACGCGAGCTCGTTGAACACAGCTATGTTGAACGCGATTACGCACACAAAGTAGAAAGTTGCCAAGTCCATCACTGCCCCCCCCGTGAACCTCCGTGTTGTTTATAGCGCCGCCAAGCCTCCTTTAACTCGCGGTCTTGCGTGTGCCGTTGTGGCATATACGTTCGACTGCTGTGGGGTTGTAGTCTTTCTGTTGTGTACCTGGTACACCTTTTTTTTTTTTTCGAGTTTAACTACGCCGCATATTTGCCCGAGAGAGCAAATTCTGAGAGAAGGCGATTAGCGCGTTGGCCGCACAGCACGCACCCGCGCACGAACACACACGCAAGGGGGACACCCGGTGAAGGCGGCGCGTGCACCGTACATTTCCTCTTGCTCCTCTCCGTTCGCTCCCGGAAACGTCATCTGTTTGGAATCCCCTCAACCGAAGAGGCAAGCCCGGGGCATTTTGACATTTTGACGGAGAGACAAGCGAGCGTCCCCTCACGCCTGCTCCGTGTGCCTGCTGCTGAGGTCGACCTACTGCTGTAGAGCGAACACAGGAAGAGGCAACATGGTGGACAGGGAGGCAAGCTCGAAGCGGTTGGAGATGCGAGTGAAGACTCTTTCGAGCGTCACTGTGGCTGAGGAACCAAATCCCAGCAGAGACGCAGCAACGAACATGGTCAGTGCTGCTGGTGGAATTTGTCCAGAAGGGGGGGGGTATTCGACTGCGGTTGGACGTCTTGTAAGGCCCGGTATTCTCGTATTGCAGGTGGTTGTGCGTCGTCACTCTCACTGTGGCGTCTACAATGATGGTGGAGCCACCCAGCTGAGCCAGACTTCTGATTTAAACTCCGGTGTGTGTAACTAGCTGAGTTGAGCACTGAGTGCTCGAACATATCATTTGGAAGAACAACAAGAGTATTTAGTAACATAGACTTGTTTTCTGAGTGAACGAGAACATCGACGTGATCGGCAGTGTTAGCAGCAGTCGCTGGCGGAGACTGGGCTCAAAGGAGTGTTTGGAAGTCATTGCTCCGAGTTCTCAAAGGTTCGGCGGCCCCGGCCGGGCTGAATTAAACACTATACACCGCACGGGAGCGAGACCGCCGTGTAAAATTGTACTACTGCTGTACAAAGTAATTTTTGAATTCGTACTCGTTGTTCGGTGTAGAACTTTTTCACGGACTTTTTACATGGACAGAAAACCTCGGCTGGATCAACGACAACGAGCGGTACAAGATAAGGAAGGGGGATAAAACCCTCGGTCGGAGTGCTTTCCCAAGCGGCTCACCAAGATTGCCTTGAGATTTCGCAAAGGCAGTAGCAGGAAGCATATCTACGTTGGGAAGGATCTCGCTGGCAGCAGAATCGAAAGCACTCACGGCTGATTCTGCGTCCCCCCCCGTCGGTACGCCCGTCAAGTAGGCCCACAGGGTGCACATAAGGATGTACTGTTACCCCCCCCCCCCCCCCGCATCTACTCCGCGTAAATTTTTCAATGCCAACAACTTAGGGGGTTTGTTTTAGAAATCCCTCATGAAGAATCGCCCCAAAAGACTTAGGTCCAATATACAAGTGTGCCCAGCAGCTTGGAACAGCGAACTAAAGTTGCACGCGTTGTTCTTGACCTCCTCTCTGTGCATGTTCTCTCCGTCCGAGGCAACTTGGTACTTTCTGCGGAGCCCCGCCCTTAGCCACAGCCTTGCCTTCATCAACCTCAAACCTAACGCCTTTCTTTGACATGTGTTGTTGTTCTTACCCTCGCCGTCACGTCTGGGCCTTGCCCTCACACCTATCGCCCTTCCTGGCTCGTCGCTCATGTGTTGTTGTTGTTCTTACCCTCCCCTCCGCGAACAGGCGTCTCCGGATGTGGACCACATCGGCAGCATGGTGGGCGAGGAAGACGCTTTCCCAACAGGGGTAAGCTCGCAAGGCGTGTTAAGAACCATATGCTGCGTGGTCTCCGATTTCTATTATCCCGTGTAACTTTGTTGTTGAGCTCCACCCTGCCGCTTCTCGAAAAACCTTCCCGCAAAAGTGTATTCCGATGCACGGGGTTCTTCCCTCCAGCACTAGGGAGTCATTCGTCGTGTACGTATCTGCGAACCGCCGCCGCCGCCGCCGCCGCCGCCGCCGTCTCCGCCTCTCCCAACGGAAAAAAAAAAAAACGCTCTCGCGCAGCAGATGCGGCGCCGCGTGATCGAGCCGCCGCTGGGGTCTAAGATCGGCTACCACGAGCTTGAAGACGAGAAGGAGGATGCCGATGAGGAGTGGATGACAGGGGAGGCTTCGCAGGTCAGCGGGGGCGGCACGCGGGGCAGCAACAACTGGGTTCTCAAGGTCTTGTTCCCGATTCTGGTGAGAGGGAGGGTGGGTTTTCCATTTTTCACGGCGTGTGGTTCTTCTTCTTTTTCAATTTTTTTTCTTGGTGCTGGCGAATCCATCTCTATCCACGGACAAGGCTTTTTTTTTTGGCGGTTTCGACTGGCTATTGTAGCTCCGCGATTTTTTGCTGGGGTGTTGTTGCCCCCAGTCCGAGAGCAGCTACTTGTTTCGGCTGCTTTTTGGCGGAAGGTTATTCTACACGTCACGATCGGTATCAATAGTGACACAGGCAGAACACCGACTTCAATCGACCGAGAGCTCTGTATTGTGCACGCTCCCCCCCCCCCCCC
>FN649746.1:215519-235318 GCA_000310025.1 Ectocarpus siliculosus | reverse complement strand
TTTTTGGGGAAGGGGGGGGGGGTTTTTCCTTTTTTCAGGGCGGGGGTTTTTTTTTTTTTTTAAATTTTTTTTTTTGGGGGGGGGGAATCCTTTTTTTTCCCCGGAAAAGGTTTTTTTTTTTGGGGGTTTGGACGGGTTTTTGTAGTTCCGGGTTTTTTTGGGGGGGGTTTTTTCCCCCCATTCGGGGGGCAGTTTTTTTTTTTGGTTTTTTTTGGGGGGAAGGTTTTTTTCCCCTCCCGGTTGGGTATCAATAGGGACCCGGGCAAAACCCCGATTTAATTGGCCGGGGGGTTTTTTTTTGGCCCCCCCCCCCCCCCCCCCCGGTGGTAAACCTCCCCCCCCCCCCGCAATATTCTAACATAGATATAAATGCGTATCAAGTTGTTTTTGGGAGGGGGGTAGAAGGATGCTGCAGAGAGAATTTTGCGGCATGGGACAGCCAGGAAAGACGGTAGCTAATACTGGGGTTTAAGAAGTGGCTTAAGTAGACGAGAAGGGATGTAGATAGGATAGGGAAAACGTTTTTGAGCACCTTTGGCCACGTTGGAAGGGACGATTGGCCATCGGCGATTGTGTCCATGGTCTAACCGCCTAAGGCATGCAAAACAAGAGTACGCCCCCCTCCCCCCCATACAAGTACTGACACTTCCCTTGTGCCCCTTGGCAGCTGATTGTGGGCATCATCTGCATGCACAACTGGTGGACAGACGTGAAGTATCACGTATCCAACGCGGCTAAGGCGGTGAGCGATGTGTTCGACAGGCGCGCCTTGCTGGAGGAGGAAGAGGCGGAGGGGCGGGGGCAGGGGAGGTTCTCCGGAGAAGAGGGGGGAGCGGTTTCGGAACCACTGCCGGACAAGGCGAGTTGTTGGTGGTGGTGGCGGTGGTTGACGTGTTGTTGTTGTTGTTGTTGTTGTTGTTGTTGTTGTTGTTGTTGTTGTTGTTGTTGTTGTTGTTGTTGTTGTTGTTGTCGTCGTCGTTGTTGTTGGCGATGTTGTTGGTGGTGGTGGTGGTGGTGGTTGAGGTTTTGTTGGTGTTTTTGTCGTCGTCGTCGTCGTCGTTGTTGGTTATGTTGTGCTTGTTCTTGTTGTGTTTGTTCTTGTTGTTCTTGTTGTCTCCACGTTTGAAACGGGTCTCTGCTCAGCACCTTCTAACATCCGTCCCGGTCCACCTGATGGCGTGGATACAGTATGCTCTTTTTTGTTTGGGGTGTCGGCGCATGTAGTTGGTTATCAGGCTCGCGGGCTCTTGTCGAGGGCGTTTCTACACAGAATAGGATTGACTCAAGTTCCTTTTTCTAGAGAGAGAGAGTTTGGCGAGTGGCAGACAGGGGCAAGGTCATGTGGAAACTCGCGAGCCAAGTCCATGACACCTAAAACATCCACGTCACCCCCGGAGATCTCGGAGATCCTGGAGATGTCGGAGATCTTGGAGATCTCGGATATTCGTATTCTGCCGAGTATACACAAACATTTTTTCGTGCGAGGCCTCTCGTGAGCCCAGCCTGCAGACACTCCGAATCAAAACCAAACCCTCCCCCCTCGTTGGCTGGTCTACCCGCTACTTGCTCAACAGGCGGTCTACACGGTGGGCCTTGGAGAGACTGGTGCCACCGCGGACAGCCAAGCGTAGCCGGCCACTACCCGCATCCCGCCTGGATTGGAACGTTTTTGGAACATTATCTTGCTCGGGGCCCTTGCCGGTGTGGCGGTATTGCGTGAATTGACCGCAACGGACAAGTAATACTCGGACAAACTGCTGCTTTTTTTTTCTGTTGTCTTGAATGCCGTTGTTGGAGTCCAAAGCGGATCTACGGTAGGTGTGTTTTAGATGAAGAGCGCCTGTGTTAACTTGACAGACATGTGTTGAGGACAAAGTATGGGAATTTGCAGTAGGGATAAGCGTTTATGGGGTCGGGGTCGGGGGGATCTGAAGACCCTCCCAATGGAAGCTGGGCCGTAGACTACTGTCTCTGGAGAACTTCGAAAAAGATAGCTGTCCGGGGGCTCAGTGTGTGATCGCATCTTGGGAGGGGGGGGGGGGGGCTGAAAGAAGCACTCCTGCCGGTTGCATGCAGTGTCGTGTGTACTATGAATGCGTCTTTATTGTGCTGTGTTATACAACTACTGTAGGTGTAGGTGTCTGCTGTGAGTAGCTTATTCGACGCGTCTGCGTGTTACTTTTTGACATTAACAGCTGGCCCAAGTGACGTTTGACGCAGGCCTCTAGCTTGTGTAGCTGGCGGATCCTCATCCATGCTACTCTTCCTCACAGAGAAGATAAACGCGTTGCGCCGTGGGCGGTTAAAAGGTAGGCCGGGCGAGGATAGCGGTGGCACCTGCATTGCAGACGTTTCGTCCTGTAGCCCTGGTGTCGTAGGTCTGTAGCGCATCTCAAGCACCAAGTGCTGTAGTGGGCTAGGCCGCACAGTTTTTTGTCTGAAGCATCGTCGAGAGTAGACTCTGTAGAGGACATCACATACCACCTGGTATTGTGCATCGATGAACGTGTGCTACGTAGGGTACGGCGGTGGCTTGCTGTGCGAGACCCAATTGTGCTGCAGGATCGGTCGCTCTCTCTCTCTCTCTCTGTAACATGGGGTCGATGCTCATCTTGTCGCCCCATCTCTTGTCTATGTCTGTCTGTCTCTGCATTATGTTGGTACGAGTTGTTGGTAGTGTTGCGTGTCAAGGCTAACGCCTGTTTATGGAACGCCCGAAAAGAAGCGTTATATGTGGCAGCAGTAACTGATAAGCCAAATATTACCGATGAAATCGCCGTGCTTTCACCGTTGATCTGGAGGCAGGCGTCATTGCCTGACGCTCTGCTTTTGTTGTTGTTGATGTCGGGACATGCGTCATTGGGTTGCTGATGATGGCAACACCGCTCTGTGATTGATGCAGCACTGCTGTGGTAGACCCCTTTTCTCCATCTCTTCGTGAGGTTTTGTCCCTCGGTTACAAAATCCTGCAAGAGTGATCCTCTGCTCAGCACGCTCGCCCCGTCAGTTTGGTGTGCGCTGTAGCTCGAGAGGGAAAACTCTAGCAAATTTGTTGCCCAGTGCGCGATGGCAAGGCAGCGGTATCCCACACACAATCTGCGCCAGAGAACTTGATGTTCATGCACAAACAAGGGGTTGATCGCGGGCTCCCGGCCAGCATTGTACCGTCGAAGCCCACAAACACATGGAAACAAACCAAAAAACGACCGTCAGCATCGCACGCCCAATACCCCCACCACTGCTGCTAAGGATAAACAACAAATGAGCTAGCTGTTCGGTCGTTCCAACGATCTCACGGAACTGTTTTACAGAAAACACTACAGTTGCTCAGATAACAGAAGCAAAACTACAGGTATGCATACGTCACACAATACTATGATTTCTTGCTAAGCCATAGAACACTATCGCAATCTTGCTAATTGTCCTTGACTCTTCGTCTGTGCATGCAGATTGAATTTGTTTTAATAAAAAAAAAAAAAAACTTCCGTAGAGTTCTTCTGACGACACCACTCGATCCGTCACAAGAACTGTTTTGATAAAATCTAAAAAAAAAACTACTTCCGTAGATTTCTTCTGACGACACTATTCGATCCGTCACAAGAATTCCGTTCCGAAGAGGAGACGGTTTCCCGCCAGGTTCGGCAACGCCTCCGTCCTACCGGCCGCTTTCTCCAAGTCAGCCTTGCCCTCCTTTCTCGTCCTGTACATCACTCTCGCACCCCTGCCTGGCATGAGCCAGGTGATGCCCTCCTGCGCAGCAGTTTTTGTTTTGTTATTTTGGCGGTCAGGAGGGGCAAAGAGAAACCTACAGCAGTGGGAGGGGGGGATGCCATGATCGAGCTAAGGCGTGGCCTACCGTCGTCCCTCGGTTAAGGACACACACATGGTTTTTCGTTCAAACAGGGTTGTCCTCAAGCCAGGCAAGTGTCCTTAAGGTTGATACCCCTCCATATGTTGTACATTCTGGGAGCCACCATGCCTGTGAAAAATTATTTGTCCTTAACCGGCGGAGCGTCCTTAAAAATGTTGTCCTTCACCGAGGGATGATTGTAGTTGATTTGTGTGCTGGGGATAAATTCGATGACCCTTACATATCGGATGGATAAAAAACCCGACGAGTGTTATCTATAGGAAAACCTCTGGTTGGGAACCGTGCGGAACACCCTCCGCATAGTATGGAGTATAGCAAGAACAGCAAACGTTTCGATAGTCCTTGGGCTAAATTTATCTGCTTGGTCGTTATCGATTGGTGGTCGCTTGAGCGGATGTTGGGCTGCTCACCAATGGACCGACCCGTCCCTTGAAACTTGAAACGCGTCCACCCGCAATCATCCGGCAAACTATTCGTGAACAGCAGATTCGAATAGTTCAATGCTGTTATTCATGCAGTATCTCCATGACATCCTTCCTCGCCAAACCTGTTGGCCATGTGCTTGGACAGCCAGCCTCAGATTCGGGACGCTACTCGATTTGCACGAACATCGCTCGTAAGTTTTTTTTTATCCAACACTCCGACGTGCAGCAAAACGAACGCGCATCTCTCCATTTTTTTACTCCGTCGACACCCACCCGTTACTGACGGTTGTACGTACATACAACAAACGTCGCTGCAACGCACCTTTGATAATAATCGCACGGAAGATGCCAGTGTTGCCCGATCGGTCTCCAAGGTTCGAGTAAACGTATCCAATTTCTGATTAAAAAAGAAGCACAGGACAATAAACAAGGGCAAACAGAGGGCGGGATCTGTTGAGAACACAGACACGCAGATCGCCAAATCTCTGAACATGAGGTTCATGGAACAACAAGTGCAATCGTTTGTTTGGTGTACACGACTGACGCCCAAATAAATGAAGACACGTGACATGTATCTCCACACGTATCGGCCGTTAAGGTGTCATGTAACGTCCGGTCACCCACCGAACACTTGAACGTCGTTTGACGCTACCCTCCATGAAGATCACCCCATGTGGTTGACACTGCGAGCTCAAGGCAGAAGAAGTACATCAGATGCTAAAGAAAAGACTAGGCCTTCCCCGGCTTGCCGTTCAGTACGTCTGTTGCAAATTCCCAAAACACCTGGACTTTGTACGATGGTAATTATCTGTGTGTGTGGGCGGTCGACAGAGACAAGGGGTCCCGTGATACGGATATATATCAAGGTGCTGTAGGTTGCGTAAGATACCACATCCCCTGGACCGATTTTTCAAAGCTCGATTAGATCACTCCACCACCAAGAGGGTACCGAGGGCAAACGATACGTTGTCGGAAAGCTCTAGACGGGACGGTTCGAACTCCGCCTTTTTCGGCACCGTCACTGCTTTCCCTTCCGAGTAATCAAGCTTTGAAAATCGGCCAAGGGGGTATGATGTCGTATGTAACCTACGGCATGTATCTGTCGTTTGGATGACGCACGTGACCCTGAATCTTGGGCTCTCCTTTTGTCGCTATCTTTCGAAAAATAACTGGCGGTTTGTGTGTGATCACTCAAGCCTAGACTGCCATCAGTTTCTGGGAGAGGAGTCCTGATGGGAATGGATCAACTGCCAATCCTGGCAAATCCTATAATACGCCTTGCTGTTGTCTGGGGAAGTCCTGAAGAGTATGGATCAATTGCCAATCCCGGTGAGCCTGCATACGCCTCGTTGTTGCTGTCTCTTTACGCTAAACATCGTTCCTGTCTCCGCTCAGTATCTTCTACTGTCAGTACTGGTCCACATGACGCGGACAACCTCCATGGTCACAGGCCAACTACCCGAACAGGGCACACCTTTTCTACACATGGAAGAACGGAGAACAAAAATGGACCCAGAAAAAACACCCTCCAACCGCGAAAATGGCCTGCCACCACCACAATAACATCGACGAAACCCCTACCCTCACCTCTTTCTCCACCGACATCCCCACCGTGCCCCCGGTGAAGCCGAGCCTCTCCTTACCCCCCCTCTTCCTCTTTCCCCACTCCACGATGACCCCGATCGACCCCCTTGTTTGTCCCGGGATGCCTACGATCTTGACGGTGGGGTCATGCGGAGCGCAGTCCTCGTCTGCTACCTCAAAGAAGTCGAACCTCGCTGTAGGAATAGAACAAGACAAGGGTTGGTTGGTTGTTGTTGGTGGTGGGGGTGATGTCCTTGTTGTTGTGGTCGTTGTGTTGCTGCCATTGCTGTTGCTGTCTTCAAATCAAAATGTTCGTGGGACCGCAAAAAACTCGACTTTACGGTTGATGGGAAAAGAGGCACCGCACCTAAACTCCTCCATAGAAAAATGAAGTCAATCACCGTAGAACGGTAGATTAAATATGAGTTGACATTCCATTCCTCCTCTGTTCCCGTTTCCTTGCTGATGTGTCCAACACATACCGAACGCTGCGAAAAATGTCATCCAGATCAGGTAGGGCTACACAAACACACACAGAGAAACGCTCGCATGTTCTCCATATCTGCAGTTAAAGACCAACAACATTTGAGACACAATCTGGCATATCTTACCGCTCGGGCAAAACAGGCTGCACGGTGAAACATCATCCCCACCACTTCCTAGAAAAAGAACACCGCCGAATGCCACAATAGGTTGACCAATATTCTTGCGGCTCGGTAAAACCAGGCTGTTCCATGATTCGTCATCTCCATCATGCCCTAGGAAAGGAACACTGCTGTATCCCACAATAGGTTGAGAATATTCTTACGGCTCGGGAAATCCATGTAAAACATAATCCCACCATGTCCTAGGAAAGGAACACTGCTGTATCACGCAACAGGTTGTGCCCTTTACCCGTGTCTCCAGTAACGTAGCCGTCTTCTGGCGACTCAAAGCCGTCTTCAACGAGGTACCAGGGTCCCTTCCCATCCAGCCTCTCTTCCATGATACGCGTCTTGCGGACTAGGTCCAACCGGTGCAGGATGCGGATCATTCCCGGAAATTTCTTCTTCCACCTCTCGTGCCCTGGCCAGCAAGAGACAAAACACGCACGTACACATAATTATTGTCGTAGGCAAAACGGTCGGGATGTTGCGATACATGGCAAACGTAAGCCGCAAATTGAAACGTATAATTGGATAAATTGAAACGCACAGGAGAAAGGGTGGCCGTGGCAACCAGACCAAAAATAACGAAAGGGTGAACAAAGAAACCGCGGTGGTGGTGCGGGATACTCTAAATACGTGGACGTGGTCCTGAAGCAAACCCATATTTCTTTATATGCCTATAAAAACAATCAAAATTTGTCTTAATCGAAACTCGAAATCTGTAACAGTCCAGGGAAAATAAGCAATTAATCATATTAACTCATGGTCTTCTACGGCCAATACCTATCTGTGTGTTGTATCTACTCATCTCCGACTCCGAGCAACATACAGCAGTGATACGTCCCGGGCGAAAGTTGTTTTAGTCTTGTCTTACCATCGGCGTTATCCCTGGCTGTAACAATCATGTACTTCACGTCTCCAAGGGCCGCCACCTGATCTGCAGTCTGCTCCAGGTACCTGGGCACGGGAGTGCATTGACCAGAGCGGTGATGGTAAGGTATATCGGATGAGTAACAGACATGAGCCAGCCGTCTGTTCATGGTGCAGCGACAACGAGCATAGCTGTGTGTTCATACTGTTGCGCCGCAGCAACCATGAGCAGAGCGGTGTGTTCATGGTGCAGCAGCAAACAGCAGAGCCGTGTGTTCATGGCGTTGCGCCGCAGCACCAATGAGCGGAGCCGTGTGTTCATACTGTTGCGCCGCAGCAGCTGCGAGCCGCGTGTTCATGGTGCAGAGACAATGAGCAGACCCGTGTGTTCACAATGGTATAGCTCCGCAACACCAATGAGCAGAGCGGTGTGTACATGGTGCTGTGCCGCAGCAACAATACTTTAGGGTGCAGGTTTTCGTACGCTACCATCTCGCGTCTCGCACGCTCGGGATACCTACGCCGCGGCCTTGCCTAAGCACCTGGCAACACGGGCAGAACCACGCTAGTAAAAAAAGTCGACAGTCAAGAGCATCACCATGTAGCCAGCCGAGTGCGCGCGGCAGTTTGCAATGCGAAGAGAGGAGCATAACCGAGCAAAAAAAAATGTACACTGCTGGTGACGGTGTCGTCTAACCAATAGAACACGGGGACGTCGGTTGTTTCTTTGTCTGTTTCCGACACCCGATGGGGCGGACAAGTTGCGACTAGATCATCGTGAACGGTCGACATGGAATGAATAGTAACTTGGTGCGACGCGGTTTCGTGTATAGCAGTTGGTGTGCGACAGCCCGCCACCAGAGAGAGAGAGAGAGAGAGAGAGAGAGAGAGAGAGAACTGACAGTGAACTTGTTGTTGTTCATGTTGTTGTCTTTTATAATAGGATCTGCCGCGGTCTTTGCCCAGTACCTTCTAACATCGTCCTCACAAGCTACCTATCCCCAAAAGAGTACAACAACAATAGCTGTTCCCACGACAACAGCTGTTGCCACCCCCCGACTTGACCAAAATCACCTAGGAACGTCGATCATGATGTTCCCCTTTCCGGGCCTCACGATGAGGTACGGGGTGTTGCCCATGGACTCGCGGGTAGTGGGACCAAGCTGGTATATGCCGGGGAGACGCTCTTCGTCCACAGGTAACGGGAAGCTCTCGAGAGCTTTGATCACCTGAACAACAGAGCAGCGGCAAAAAATTGTTACTGTTGAGTTTATCTTGTGTTCACCGCGTTGTGTGCAACAGCAAAAAATTAAAATGACTTTTTGAATGATTTTTTTTTCGCCACCTTTTGTGTTGGTATTTTCTATGCATCGATCCCTTCTTGATTGTTGTATTCATAGAAGTCGAAATCAACGCTGACTAGTCGAATGGTTTGATTTCGGCTTCCATATATTGCACCTTTTATCGGGGTATGTGTCCTGTGGTCATGCATTGCGTCCGCGTCAGTTGCGCCAATGCAGACGTAAGAAGGTATTGAGCAGAGGTTGGAACGGGAATTACAGTAGTGGTGGGAAGTCAACAACACAACAACTCCGCCCGTTTGGAATTGCTCAAGCATCGGGTACAGGCGGTAGCTTCCGCATAGACATGTAGATTACTCTGCGGACGACAGATAGGTATACGTGTAGCAAAGGTATCCATATGTAGACACACACAAGAGAGTCCAGCAGGCGACGATCCTCGGAACGTTCCGACAACCTTTGGAGGTCGCCCACCGGCGAGAACATTTTGGGTTGGGTCCGACTCCCCGCCCGTTCGACCAACTCTATGCTAGCCCTCTTCCTAACGTAAACCTCGTTGACGCGGCATCAAACACCACCAGCCGACAGCGACATCGACAGCTCACCTGTCTGTCTCCTCGCATGACACGGATTGATCCCGCGGGACACGCGAGCATCGCTTGGAACGCTCTCATTCGGTCCTCCTGCGAAGCAGCACATTGTACGCACATGCGATCGATAAAAAGCAAGACGTGCATGAAACGCACATCAAGGTTTCTACCAACAGCACGATCAACAGCGCAGGGCGAGACATCACACGGAACGCATGGTGCACAACACACCCGACAGCAGGAAGCGCACCGCCGAAGAAGAAGAAGCAGGTAGATACCGCAGGTGACATGACGTAAGACATCACACCCCCTGGACCGATAGATGGACTACTCGGCAGCAGAACGAGTGTTACGCCGAAAATGACGGCGTTGGAACCGTCTCGTCGAGAGTATTCTTAAAACGCATCGTTTGATATATGCATCATCTTTGTCGGTGGAGTAATCGAACTTTGAAAATCGGTCCAGGGGGTATGGTATCTTGCGTCACCTACGGTATGTACCCCTTCCAAGAAGTGCGGAGGGAATTCTTGCTCATCGTTCAGGCGTACACTACCATGGTCCCGCTAGAGGGCTGGACATTGCAGCGAGCACGCGCTAAATGACTCAAATAACATCGAAATCAACAAGGACCTCGCCTTAGCGGTAAGTGCATGCTGCCGTCGTCAAAGCAACAAGCGCTGCGTTCCAAACAAGTGCCATCATTTCGTGAGAGAAAACGACTCGACACCAAGACTCTCGCGAAAACACACGTCGAGAACAAAAAAAAGAGCATACGTCGAGAACAAAACACAGGTGGATAACAAAAAAAAGAAATATGTCCCAGCAGACCTGCTTATAGCAGTACCGATCTTTGCCGTACCAACGGATATATGGAACTGATTCACAGCACCGACCGTTGTGTTCCTCGTACCTCTGATTTGGGTTGCGAGGCAACCACAGCGCCTAGCCCCGACCTCTTGAAGGTACGGGGGTCCATCCAGCAGCAGATATCACAGTCCACGCAGCTGAGGGCGAGGGGAGGGGAGAGGGGTCATAGATTCAAGGCCACGTAGCTACAATAGTTCCCAGGATGCTGATGTCGGAGTTTTGGGATTTCGATGGAGGCATGCTCATGTGCGGTCAAGGGAGTGGATACGACAGAGAGAGAGAGAGCAAAGCAGCACTACGGACAGCGTGCATACACGAGGGCATTAACACCTCAGCGTTGGTGAGCAGACTTGCGTGCGAGGTACGGAAAAAATATGCTTCGAGCGCGTCGTAGCAGTACGAATAGGAGTAGGAAGAGGAGGAGGAGGAAGAGGAATAGGAGGAGGAATAGGAATAGGAGGAGGAGGAGGAGGACAACAGCTGCCGCAGCTGGTAGATATTTTCCTTCAGGGTGACCACCACCAACATCTGTTGTGTAACTTTCGCTGTGCTCTGAGCAACAGCGAAGCAGTACCGATTGTTCAACGCTTTCGTTTGGTTAGTTGCTGGCCTACCGCTCCCGCGTCCAGCGCCTCCAGCGCAGCAGCAGCAGCAACAACAGCAGCAATAGCAGCAATAGCAGCCCTACCCACAAGCCCACCAACAAAAACAGCAAAACCCAACCAACCACCACTCGCCAACCACGAGCCAATGAGCGTCGATGTCAGCGTGTGCCGTCTTGCACTTTTTGCTACGTAGGCCGAGCGTCGGAGCTCTGTGCGCGTGGCAACGGACCTATGTAGTGCACGCAGCCGTTCTGCTCGACTAGAGGGAACCTCGTGGATCGTTTAAGACTCGCTTGGATCGACAACCGGTGGTAACACATAGCAAGCAGGGTCGCAGGCGACCCCCAACACGCGCTGCACTCAGGAAGGATAGGAGGAGCCACGCAACTAGCGAAGCAAGGAGCGTTCGCCGTTCAGACTCAGAGAGCTGGAAGATGCAGATCATCCGCATTGTATGCTTGGATGTGAGGGTAGGGGGTAGGAGAGAGGGATATGAGCAAGCGCCACAAGCGCTAACAAGTGCAAAACAGGAAAGATAAGCAAGCTAAAAGGGGACGTCATTGCCGAATAGCTTGCGGTCAATTGGCGTGAAGTCTTGACCTGGGCAGTGGGCTAGGAGGCCTGGAAAAGGAAATGAACGAACGGGTTAGGCTTAGCTTAGCCCCGAGTGTGTTGGTTGGCACTTCTTTTCCGTGTCCAGTTTGTCGCATGCCCTGTTTTTTCTTTCCAATAATCCAAATTTGAAACTACTTCAGAAAAAACTACAAAAAAAGAACTACATTCCCACACCCAGAAGGTACACGTACCCGTTATATTTTTGTCACCTTTCGTCCACGAAGAAATCGCCCGATGAATTCCTTCGCTTCCTCATCTTTCGCTTTAAAATCATGGTCAACCCACCGCCGCCCGCTGCCTGCTGAGTACCGTACGCAACAGAGCAAGAACAAATCACGATTAAGAGCGCAACATTGTTAGCGTGTGTGAGGGAGAAACAGCAGCAGCATGCATCAACGCGCGGCCATGCAGAGGCACAGCAGCAATATCATCGCGGTGCCACACACAAGAAGAGCCGCACGTTCGTTTGAAAAATCGCGGCAAACTTCAAACCCATTTGCTGTTTGCATACGCAACGGGCAATGCGGCGGAAAGCAAAACTAGGGCGACATGAATCCCTACAGCTTGGGTCTCCTCTGCGCATCGCCCATCATGGTATCACCGACCTTCTCGCGTCAAGAGCGTGGGGGGAACGGACGACTGAACGGCCGAAAAAAATGGGAACTTGGTCATTCCTGTGGTGTCTTGTTACGGGACTGTGAAGGTGCATAAAAGTTACCGCAGTAAACACGACAGCAATATCAGCATATTTTTGAATCCTAGCACACCGGAATTGAACTCCGAACCTTCCTTCCACGCCGCGTTCCTCCCAGCCCTAGCCCCACCCCTCGACGAACAGCAGCCACATCGCTTGTTGTTGTCACGAAAGCGACCTCCCTGCTGATGACAGGTGTCGCAGGTGCGGCGGCTCCTTGATCGATGCCAAGCACAAATGCCGATGATGGCGGGGTGCTGGTCAAAGCCACGTATGCTGCTAGCACCAACGCACGGCTCAACCAAGGGCTTCTACTCCACCACGAGGGAAGACGATAGGTCATGGTTGCCACAGAGCAAAGCCAGCACAGAGGTGATGACAGCACCTGCCAGCAATGGCGTGGCAGCCCCCACCAGCCGCAAATAGGGGGCTTCGCAGACCGCAGAAGAAGGGTTTCCAAGTTGAGGCTACGCGATGTGCCGGTGGTAGGGGGCGATCGACATTGTCCCCGTGTTGTCGACTCTTCCTCGTGTTTGATACGCCCTCTCGCTACCCCAACGTGGTGTGTGCGTGCAGCAGGAGAAGCAAGGAGAGAGGAGGAGCACTAGGGGGGGGGCTTTTTCAGGTGGTCCTAGTGATTTGTTTCCTGTGAAACTCGCGCAAGGGCAGAGGGCAATTCTCTGACAGCCCAACAGCACAGCAGAGTTTCGAAAGTTCGAACTCGGAACTCGGCCTTTTGGGCAGGGAGGGCAATGCCGGAGCCTCGTGATAAGGAGGCTGGTGGAAGATGCTGTGGGGATGGTGAGTCTGCTTCTGCGAATCATGATGGTGAGTTAGACTGCACCTCTCAATTTCATTTCATTTGCGCACTCACGCCCCTACGCACACGAATCTACATTAGTGATGTAGTCCTTTTACGGGCACGGTCGGTGTGCATACCACGTTGACCACTTCATGGACATTCACACGTAGTGTCCACTACTTGTACATACATAGTTCCACAGCACACATGGTGATGCCTGCTGTCAGGTATGCGTACGAGAGAGGGAGAGAGAGAGGGAAAGGAGATAGAAAGTTGCCGTTGCATCACGGTTGACCGTTGACTTCAAAGGCAGACAGTAGTGGATCGAGGGACAGCGGTGATTGCAACTCTGTAACGACAATGAATGCATTCCATTCCTCCGGCCCTCCCTTTGATGACCGACTTACAGCAGGTGTTCATCGCAGCGACAGAAATGTTTTTAGTCCCTTCTTTATCCAAGTATAGTCTTAACCCCTTTGGGTCTAGGCTGGACTGTCAGATTTTTTCTTTTTCGCCAACAAAAAAAATTGAGAGCGAGAGCGAGCGGGAGAGGGAGAAGTGCAGAGAAAGACACCAGTGCTTCTGCATACGCAATAGCTACCTCCACCTGTAGGCCATGAGAGAAGCCGGCGACAGGGTGGTGGCCACAGATAGGGTCGTAGAAGGGTTGATGGGTGGTCGCGCTGCGGTCAGTAGGGCAGGTTAGCTGTGCAGACTTTGAAATGATCAGTCGTCTAGCTGGCTCAACTAGTCTATTTTCGGCATATTGTAAATGATCAGTCCAGAGAGGGTAAAATGATCAGTGAAGACCCATAGCTGGTATTTGTACTTCTGTACTTCTCTGGTCTTTGTCCTCCCCCGAAATGTGCCCTGCCAGCTCTCTAGCACTCCTGTGTTTTTCAAACAACAAGCACATCCACCAGCACACCAGCACACACCTGTACCTCGTGGTTTCCTAGGTTCGGGCGAGGGTATGTGTGGCGCTACGAGTGAGTGTGGATGTGTTGCTGATATGTTTTACTCGTCTGCAGCAGTAGTATAAAGTAGTGTTGTTGTAGCGTTTGTTGCAGCTGCTCACAAAATGGCTGCTGGATCTTGGGAACGATTTTCAAATTGTTGGGAGATGCAGCATACCACGATATCCTGGATATCTGGGCTTCGGCAGGGCTTGCAGTACCCCTCCCTTTCGCTGCCCTCTGCTCTTTGCAGCAGTGGCTACGTTCGGGCGAGTGTATGTGTGGTGCTGCGAAAGAACACATATGTATGCATGTATGTATGCACACACACGTTCATGTATATACGTTGAGAGGTTCATGATTTGGCATTGATTGGCCCCATTCCCGAGACCTTGATATTACCCGCTGTCACTGACGTCTCTTCATTGGTCAGCCGATTAGCGCGGGTGCTAAAAATCTAGACACACCTATGGACTTGCCAATACACAGCGCGAAGGGCTGCAGGGCGGCAACTCCACGACTTGCCACTACACCAGCATTTGCAAATGATCAGTCAATGATCAGTCAGAACGCCTGAAGACTCAAAAGGGTTAAGCTATGCGATAGTGCTGCAGCAGTCAACAAATCATTGTCACCAATAAACACCCAGTAAGATCGCGCAACTTCGCGTTTCCTAGCCGGATCTGGACTGCTGTGCATGGCAGTCTCAACAGTAACCGATGTCGAAATCGCACTGGGTTGCAAAGAGGATTTGCTTTGTGTTTGTGGCAGCTTTGATGGTAAAAAATCCTTCACGCGCGAATGGGTTCCAACAACGAAGCCGCAATAATGTTGGCAGAGCCGCACGTGTGTTTTTAGGGCAACTATCAACTTTGCCGTACTCATGTAATTGTGCGCTTCAACCAGTTTGTGTCTCGACCCTCTAGGCCCAGACGAATAAATGAAACACACTTCATACCAACACAACATGTACACATCGAGTTACACTCCCGGCGCTGTTGTCTGCGACCTCGATCCCTTTCGGCAACTTTCAACTTGGTCGCTCTGCGTTGGTACCTAGGTTCGAACCAGAATGAGGCATACACACCAATACCACATGTACGCATCGAGAAGCAAAAGCCGACTTCCACGCCAGCTGTTGATTGCTACCCTCGCTCCCTCTCGGCCCTGCTGTTTAGAACCCCGCTCGGCGACAGCGCATGCCGACCCTCATTCGACGGCATCAGCGTCGCCGGAAGAAGCAACAATACGCGCTGAGCCTGCGGCACCTCCACCCACCTCAAGAAGAAGACCTGTTGAACCCGAGGAGTCTTTGTACAGCATGAAGCACGTCGACGAGCAGGCGAAGCAGGCGGTAGACAACATCTCGACCCTGACGTCGTTCAAGTCGACCATCCTGGCCCGGACGGCCGTCTACGATACGCCCGAGGGCGTCCTCCACTCGCTCAGCTTCTTCAGGAGGAGGTTCAAGTGGTTCGACTTCGACGAATCGGACCTGGAGAAGACCACCACCTACTACTGCTGCGACGAGCAGGGCATGCACAACGTCCACCTCACCGGCTACCTCATCATGTGCCACAAGGTCCGCGGGAAGTACGTCTTCCGCTCCTGCGTCGCCGAGTTCTACGAACAGGTGACATTCGACCAGCTGGCGTACAAAGTCCTCGCCTCCAGCACGTCCATCGTCGGTGGCATTGCCGCCAGCGCGCTCACGGGGGCTGCTATGGCGTGGCCCACGGACGTGTTTACGTGGGGAACAGGCTCCGTGGTCGGGGGGCTAGCGGGAGCCGTCGTGGGGGTCGTCGGCGCCGTATTCGTCAACGTGGACGCGGACTCCAAGGAGAAGCAGATCGAGAAGAAGCTCGGGTCCAGCCTGTACAACGCCAGCACGAACAGGATCAACAGCCACGGGATCATGGAGGTGCTTCTCCTACACTACCTCTTGGCCGACCAGAAGTACAACATCGAGGGGACCGAGGTCCGCATCACGGGCGTGCAAGAGCACGACTATAACGCCATGGCCGGGATGGAGGGGGGTAGAGCAGGCGGCGGCGGCGGCGGCGATACAACAACCGCATAGCACTGACTTGGGGGTGACTTATAGCGAAATAGATGCTAGATCCCCCCATCAGACAGACTCAAATCTTTAGTGAAATGGTTGGATGGCCCTATCAGACCGACTCAATCTCGTTGTCGAGGATGGAATGATGGCATACAGCGTCGTGCGAGACCGTCGTACATTGGGTCGCTGGTGTGTTCGGGGGGATGTAAATAGCGTGCAAATATTTCTAGTGTGTCTAACTTTCGATGCGTCTCGTCATGTGGCCTTTTCAGCGATTGATTATTTCTGGTCGGGAAGAGCGCGGAATGCGTTTTTTTTTGTGGTGATGGTTACTATAGGCAGTTTGAATCTACATCTGTACATGTTATTGTGCATGTTGTTGGGCGACGTCGAGGATGAGGGGGCACGTGGACGGACACCCCCCGCGCCTCAAGAAAAAGACGCCGCGGGGCCGCTATACCGTCGTAAGTCTATGGTAGGTTTTGTGCCTACCGGTTCGCCGTCGACATACTTGGGGCCTTGGCTATGCTGGGAGTGTTAAGTTTGTTGACAGGAAGCGATCGATTTTTGGTGTGATGTGCCATGTGCTGGGGCTGTGTTGTCGGTTGTTGGCGTGTACATGTCGTTGGGATATTGATCTAGAAGGCGAAGCATCTTGTGATCTTTTTCCGCCGCGTGCACAGGCCGCTGTTGGGCCGCGGCAAGACGTGCTGTTCTTGCAGCGGGGGCGCCGCAGATGAGAAATGCTCCGTCGTGACCTCTCCATTCTTGGTCCTCAGTTCCCCCGGCACATGACTGACTAAAGCAATAACTGACGTATTCCACTTGTTCAGGGACATATATGTTTTTAAGGGCTCTATTTAGGTTCTTCAAAGGGTTGTTTGCTCTTTTGCCTTGTACAATACCGCCGAATGTATTGTAGCACGTTGGCTGAAATACGTCAACAAGAAGCGTGTCACCTTCAAAGTGAGGCCCGCAAGACCGGACATTTGGTCCCTACTGGGATAGACAACCAGTAGATGGAAAAGTCATTCTGGTTGAAGCCTGGCTGTTTTTTGGGTGTGCCGTGAGCGTCTTGCGTACACCAACCGGCATGGAATGTGATAATATGTACACGGAAGTAGGACATGTACAGCAGTGTGGCTGATTTGTGTAAAGTACACGGAAGTAGGACAAGAAATAGCACAAGGGGGCTGTAGGTCTTTACCACGTTTGTTGTTAGTGTGATTATGTGTAAAGGCTATTTCATCGCCGGTGTGTGGCTGAGCGCCCATAAGCAAAACTCCGACGCCCTCCCTCCCCCCCCCCCGTCCCCGGTGCTTTGCTCCGGTGACTATTATATAATCGACTAATGTAGATGGTCACAGCTATCTTCTGAACCATACTGGTACTAGTTTCCTACGAGCCCGGTGTGCTGGCGGGGAGCGTCGTCGACCTCATTCTAGGATTGGGCGGGGGGGGGGGGTCGGAGCAGGTTGAATAATAGAACGTTATTTTTCTGATCGTTCGTTGTCGGGGAACCCCTGCACTCGTTTGTGGATACAGTAGTTGGTGTCATAAAAAGTCAATTTTGTGGCGTCAAATCAAAGAAAAGTAACGCCGCAACCATGACCAAAGGTATACCAGTAGGCTAACAGAGCGCAAACTGCATTTCTTCCGAACATTGCCGTCCTGGGGGCGCGTTTTCTCCTCTTTGCCCTGTTGCCTACCAGGGGTTGGCTTGCCACAGAATAGTTTTGAAAGATTGAGGCAAAACGAAGGACTGCCGTGCGTCTGCTCTTGCACATCAAAAAGGGCGGACACCAGAAATGGGACCACTTCGTGCGTTAGCTTACAGGCACAAGTTTTCTCGCATGTGCGTGAACGACAGAACGCTAGTTCAGACCTGATGCCCTACCAGCCACACGCACCGCGATTTTAAACACAAGACCGACATCTACAGAAATGGGTTTCACCCATGATAGGCGTCGCAAGTAGGAGACCAACGACTACTGCATACTCGTCGCCATCCAAGCACACGTCAAGTGCTCTCGCCTTTGCAAACAAAAATGGGCGAAAACAGCCACGCCAAACCTCCCCATCGGCAAACACCAAGCACGGAGCAGTAGCACACAAATTCACCAACAACGCCAGAGCGCGCCACAGGCGGAAGCCAGCTCGAAATAAGCGTAACTTGCACGTCTGCTCAGAGTCGGCTGTGGCAGTCTGTGAGGGGTACAAGAGGCAGATATTGCAGTAACATAGTAGCTGGCGCTCTCGCATATCACTACTTTACCGTTAGCGCCCGCACGTAAGTACTTATACTTGGCAGTGAAGCAACAGAACCTCGAAACACGAAAAAATCTAAGAACTTGAGCACCATTTGTGAGCTCGGGTAAGAGCCCTACATTTTACAACCTATATAGCGCCCATTCGTAGCATAACCACTGTATCGAGAGCTTCGACCGCCTACGTGGCGAGTTGTAGAGAGTTTCGGCCGCCTGCATGACGAGTTGTACGGGTTGCGAGCGCTACTGCTGGTACAATAACTGCCTCTAGGCGAGCACTTCTGCTACCTGGAGGGCTCTCTCGTACGCCACCGCGGCAGCCTTAGCCTTTGCCTCCGCCTTAGGCTTGCCGGTCAAGGCTGATCGGGCTTTCCTCGGCTTCTTGGTTGCGGGCGCCAGGGCCTCCACCGCACCTCCACCGTCGCCACCCTCTTCGTCATCGCTACTGCTGCTGCTACCATCGCTATCCGATTCCTCTTTCCCGGTCGTCTTGGAGGTCGCCTCCTCAGCGGTGCCATCAAAGAACCCGAAAGAGAATTCCCCCGCATTACCTGTTCGTGCCGCCGCCGGGGGTGCCGCCGCTACCCCCCCTTCCCCTCCCGTCTGCCGTGCCCCCGCAACAGCGCCGCCATCATTGTCCTCCTCCTCGTCGTCGGTGGAATCGCTGTTGTACCCGCTCGGGACAACCGCTGCCGTTTCGTTCGTGACGGTTTCGTCGTCAGCCGTTGTGACTTCCGCCACCGCCGCCTCTCGTTCTGCCGCCGTTTGCTCCTTGCCCTCATCGGGGCCGTGCTTGTCGATGATCGCTTGTGCGGCGGCCAGCACGCGCTGAGACGAAGGAAAACGCGGCGTGATCGATTTTCGGACGGGGGAGGGAAATGCGGGACAAATCGCAGCTGTTGCGAGTAGGAACATAACGCTGTGGGCAGGAAGATGCCGAGCGAGCGAAAAGCGGGACAACTCGTTAGCTGCTACGAGTAGGAAAATCATGCTGTGGGCAAGAAGGTGCCATGACGCATGACTTTCGCTTGCTCCAGGGCTATCGTTCGGGGCTTTAACAAGATTGCAGCCATGCTACTAAATGCTGCCAACCTGAACTTCCACACTCGAACCCCCTTCCGTCGGAGAATACAAACTTTAAGATAAAGACATCAAGCGTGCGAGGTAGAAACCACGACGTTCAGTCAATAAAATTTCGTCACTCGGAAGGGTGGTTGCTTTTTCCCTCTTTGTCTGCGTATGAATCTCGGCCAAAGCACTAAGCGTGTGCATAGCTTTGGAGGCAGATATACCGCTCATGTTTGGCGTATGCTACAAAAAACAACAAGCATAGTGGAACTGTTGAAAGACGGGAAAAAAAAAGACCACGGGCAGCTATTATAGTGCCTCCCAACATTTGATTGCTTGAACTACAACAGCTAGGGACATAAATCAGTGCTACCATTTGGAACACCAAGCGGGACCGTCCCTACCACGTCCAGACAACAACAACACGATCAATCCCTTCTAGACGTTCACAAGCGTGATCCAACCCTCAACATCTCCTAGCGGAAAGACAAAATGGAGAAACGCTTGTTCCAACACCGTTACGGGCACATCCAAACCCAACTCGGTGTCCAGGGGGGGGGGGGGGGGGGGGGGGT
>FN649746.1:197869-215243 GCA_000310025.1 Ectocarpus siliculosus | reverse complement strand
GGGGTGGGGGGGGGGGGGGTCTCGGATAGGGTATTTCGAGTTCAGAACCTCGTGTCGTCCCAGGCGAACGTCTTCCTCTTCGTTGGTCACCCGGTCGATCACGCGATCGATGCTCTCATTCAAGAAACACGGTAGATAACCACCCCGCCCAGCAGCAACGCTTTTGCCGACAAAACGTCGACGCAAGACACTCCCCAATGCTGCCGTTTTTTTTCCTCTACAACTCGCCTGTCGGCCAGCTCCCTTGAGGCCTTCAAGATACAGGCAGAGAGTCTCAAACCTCTTGTCGTCGATCTGTCCACAAAGCAGCAGTGAAAAAGGTGTAGACAACGGAGGTGACATTGTTGGCTACGTAAATACTGCAAAAACGAAGCTTCCGGGCAGAACTGACGATGTGAACTTGTGCGCATTTGTCTCTCAATAGTTTGATAGCCTTGGGTAGAGGGGGGGGGGGCACAAAGGCGAACAAGACACATCTCAGCGGGTGCAGCGAGAAAGAACGAAAAAAAAAACATGCACCGTAGTGAACACGACGCAACACAGCATCATGTCGACGTTCGTTGGAGTGCCGCATCCAACAACCATCACATCGGGGTGCCTACTCTGAGTGCATCGTCCCTGCTTGCCGTTGACCTCCAACAACGTTACACCAGACATGGCGCACAGATCGGTGAGATGAGAGGTGCTGGTTAAAACACTGCCGAGGCACCGACCTCATCCCATGCTGCAACCAACACAGGAGTACCACTTCCTTCACGTATCGCGCCAAGTCAGCTAGGCATGGCGTTACATGTGACCTGCCAATATGCAAGCAACTAAGGCCTTAATCCCTTCCGTGTGCCTCCACACGGGTGTGATGGAGAAAAGGGCGGTCTATTGTGCAGAAGGAAAACGGGATTGAGCAAGCTTTGCCATTGACGGACGGCCCATGAGACGAATGCAGCAGCCCATGGAACGCTTGTGGCGGACGATGGGATGCATGGGACGGCCCAAGGGACCCATGGGACGGACCATGGAACACCCATCGTCCCATGGGCGGCCCACAGGCGGCCCATGGGACGGGCAGAGCGGCAACTCCTCGCTAAAACTTAGCATCCATGAGGAACGAACCTCATCATCAGAGAAGACATGGCGAAGGAGCCAGGCTTGTGTGTTCTTGTTGAACTTCCACACGCCGGTTGCGGGAGGAGGTGCAACTCCCGCCTCTTCGGCGGCCTCGTTCGCCTTGCGTACGGTCAGCCATGCCTGCAAGGACAAAGCCGAAACACGCCGTTCAACACACACAAACGTAAGGTTAGTAGTAGATACAAGAAATAATTATGGTCTAACTTTGATGTGTAGAGAAAGTGGTGGGGCTCTTTTCATCCACGACCTCAGTGCCACTCCCCAGGTTTGCAGTAAAATAACGAAAGCTACAGATTCGACAAGCGACATAGAAATGCTAACCGTACATGGCACTCGCTGGACGAGAAGGGATTTCAAATATTGTCGAATTTTCCAGCAGGACCTAGAGAACGCCCGAGCGGGAACATACCACGCGAAGTATCGGCGTTCGGCGAAGGCGTTTCGATAGCACACGCTATATTGAACCCCCCCGGTAAACGCTTACACTGCTGTCTCGTGGAGGGAAACGGCTGTGACTCCCCCCCCCCAAACAGGTCCTGGCTTTGTAGGGAAGTGAGGTCAATGGTCAAACGACTACGGCATACACGACAATGAGTACACAATACACCCCCCCCCCCAACAGGGGGCACAGTTTATTCCCCGGGAAAGAACCTCGTTTCTGGTAGAACTGCTGTAGGTTAGAAGATAGTTTTTGGACTACCGTAAGGTAGCTGTTGAAGTCGTCCAGTCCCCACAGCAGTTGCTCGTCGTCGTCCCTACCCACTACACAGCTTATGCGGAATGTTTCGTCTACAAAGAGAGGGACAGGCCAACCTGAATAATCCTCCCGCATCCCACGGCTCAGTAGTGGTCGACGACACATCCACTACTGCTGTACATAGCTGTTGACAAAATCCACCGCTGTCTAACATCCACGCTTCGGAGCTGCCAAAAAAAAGTCTTGGCGTACCCAGCAAAGCGGGGCAGTGCAAGCCGAGACTACCCAAGCTTCAGAAGTGTGCTAACCTACGTTGCGTAAGATAGCACACCCCCTTGATCGATTTTCAAAGCTTTGGCTACTCCACGACGAAGAGGATGCCAAGATCGAACCAAAATTTTCCGGAAAGCTCTTGACGAGACGGTTCCAATGCCGCCACTTTCGGCACCAGCGCTGTGTTTTTTGCAGAGTACCGTAAGAGGCAGAGAGATGGCACCTCCCCTAGACCGACTTTCAAAGCTCGATTATTCCACGACCAAGATTGTCTGTACCGTACCGTATACCGTATACCGTACCGTGGTATTCCGTAAGAGGCGGAGAGGTGAACACCCCCCTATGTAGATCGACTTTCAAAGCTGGATTGCATCACTTGCGAGCGGGCGCGGAAAGAGCCCGATACATCTACGGGAAGTCCTCGACGAGACGAATTCCAAAACCACAACCTTTGGTGTTGGCACAAGCCTGGTATAGAGCAATCAGGCTTTGAAATCTGTCAAGGGGGGGGGTGCGATCTCTCCGCCTCTCACGGTGATCGAGCTTTGAAAATCGGTCGACAGGGCGTAGTATCTTATTCAACCCACGATGGTAGCGCTGTGCACGAAACGATTGGACGGTTTTGGTAGGAAAACGCGACGCACTCACCACGAGATAGTTGTTCGCGTCAGTGCGCTCCTTTTCTTTGCGGGCAGGGTCGTCTTTGGCCTTCCCCAGTGACGCTGCATCGGCTGCTAACGGTACCAACAGCAGTCACAAACGGCGGCAGCGGTTGTACAGCAGGAGAGGAGGCCATGTGGTTCAACATGCCATCAGACACGATGTCGTCCGTGTGGCGCAAGAGGGTTAAGGGTCAAGTATGCAGGGCATTCGGGACGGGAGCGGGGGAGCGACGAGCGGGGCGTTGGGCCCAAACACCGACGAGAGAGGGAACAAGGGACCGTGAAGCATAGTCTAGACTACACGCTGGCCTACGTTGATCATGAACCAGCCACAAGCAAATGAGTGATCTAGTCACCGCCGAGGAAAGTGTTCACAGGCACAGCAGCGGCGATTCAATAACGGCAAGTGGTGCCACTTGCATCGAAAGCGTATGTGCAGGTAGGTACCCAGCTGCTGTGTGAACTCCGAGGTAAGCTTTCGACCGACTCGCCGTGACCACAAGCGGACCGTATATCTGAGTGTCGTGTAGTGCAGCGTACCACGAATCTCCGCCTTATATTTCGGCTACCTAACGAGGCAGGTCCTGTCTCATCACACCGTTCGTCTGCTTTTCGAGATAGGCATGTTGGTGGTCCATTAGGGAGAACCGCACCATACACTTCAGTCGTGGTGTACTGCTCTACCTCATTTTGCTCACCTGCGGACATGTACACGAGTAACATCCTTGCACACGAACAGAGGGAGACTACACAGACGACCACACACCTTCAATGGCAGCTACCGCTTGTACTCACACTACATCACCACAGCAGTACTGCTTGCCAAGAAACCGAACAAATAACAGCAGCAGCAGCAGCTCTCACCTGGCTCTCGAGGACGCTTCGGCTTTCCTACGCCCAAAGGTGCCGCCAGCAGGGGCGCTCGCTTGTCGGCACCGACTTCCCCGTCCGCAGAGGCGGCGGCCTCTCTCTTGCCCTTGATGTTCTCCCTGATGTGAACCGCCACACGCTTCTTCTTTTTCGTACTCTTCTTCTTCTTCGCCATGATGCTTGCTTAGTTAATTGACAGGAGTTGATGTGCTGGAACCAAGCTACAGCAGTACTTCGTTTGATCAGCGGGATCACTGCAGAGAATGGGCGGAAAGGCGAGAGCGAACACGATGATGTACATGACATGGCTGCTTTGTCCGTCGGCATGTCGCAGCCAATCAAATCGCTCGCTTTGGGGAGGCTCCGCATAATCAAAACAAACACCATCCCCCCTGGTTCGGATCGGGAGGACCCGCGGCTGCAGGCTTGACTCTAGGTTGAGAAGGCCAGTTGGAGGTGCACAGCAGCAGCAGTGGTGTGGCTAGGCTTGCTAGCTTGTCTTCACATTATCTGGACTCCGCAGAACGAGGTTGTTCTACTTTCCTTCATTGTGCGGTGAGTCCAAGGCCACCCCCTCGGGCGCACTCATCTCGTAATTGAAAGTGGACTCTGCTCGCCCTCTGATCTTGCCCCGGAGGATAGGATGCTGTCGTTTGAAATGGCCGTGCCTGCAGCGGCGCCTGCCCTCACGCCCCTTTGCTCGAGGATAGACTAATCTGACACACACTCTAGCTGGCTGTAGCCCCGTTTGCCGCACACATCTTGTACCCGGCATGTAATGTATGTGCCTCGTTCCGAATCCGAAATTTTGTGTTTGTAATTTTGGATAAATCACAACGTCCACTTTCGGTGTGTAGTCTAGGACTGCGGGCGACACCAGAGTGCTCAAGGACTGCTGTAGACAGCTAGACAGGAGGACACCACCGCTCGCTGCAAATAGGGTTTGTAGTCGCTGAGACGGCACTATTAACAATGCAATCTCAAAATTTGTGATGTGCTGCATTTTGCATTTTTCTCTCTCTCTCTCTCTTTAGTCTTTCTCTCTCTTCCCCCTGTCGTCCAACCCAAATATTTCAAACCTGCTCTTTTAACTACAATAAACGTCTTCTGTACATAGAAGTACATGCCAGCACGCACTCGGGCACCGATATTGTATGTATCAGGCGGCGGGGCAGCTGAACATAACCCCCTCGCAACGGGCAACCGCCTTCATCGCGAATAATAAGGCGGTTACCGCGTTGCCTTCTTCAGGTTTTCAGGATGGCTCGAAAGGGTGGTTGCCGCCCTGTTTATAGGGTGGACGCAGTGTAGGAGGGAGGGTGTCACACAGCAGTCGTGGGGTTTGTTTGCGGATGTTGCCCCTCCGGTTCCTCAATGCAATCGAGAGTACCGCCGTCACACACACCGCCGTCGTGTACAGCTGCATTACCGATGTGTTCGGCGCGACCCGCATCATCAACCGTTGGCCATCATCCCATGCTACTCCCATTCCCTCCGATTGACTACGGACGACTTGTGCGGTGCGGGCATGTCCGCGACGGCGACGGTGTTCGTTCATTCTTGTGCGACGAACACTCCCTTCATTCTTCTACGACGAACACTCCCTTCACCTGGTTAACTTCAAAAATGTTTTCTAAAACCGTGTAAAGAACAAGAACGGCACACGCACCGCCTCCCCCTCTGAAGTTAGAGAAGGCACGTGCGCTAATCACTGCTGTGTCGCTAGTGTCTCCGGCTTGGGATGGGTTTACCTTTGTTAGGGTCGATCACAGCCTTACAGCGGGCCTTATATCGACCAACCGCCTTATTCAGACCGCTTATATCGACCCCCCCCCCACACACACACACCGTATGCAGAAAATCGCGTGCAGGTTCACGAACGCCTTATGCCCGACATTTGCCAACCTTACCAAATATTTCTCTCTCGTGTGCCACGTCTCGCCACGACTTTTCCCACCACGACAAGACATCAGCAACGCCGAGGGTTTTCTGCACCATGGTGGACTCGACCGACCAAGGAACGGACGACAAGGTCGTGGCCGGACCTACCAAGTTGGCGGGCTCCACCCCATCCACCGTTGAGAAGGTGAGTGAGAGATAGAGAGAGAGAGAGAGAGAGAGAGAGAGAGAGAGAGAGAGAGAGAGAGACAACACATACCCAAACGCAGACGGAGAATCCACTGCATATGCGAAATGTGCGCACACTGGTAAGCGACTATTCTGCTGTACGAGACGCGGAGATTACTATAATATGATACCGCAGTAGACTTTCATCTTGCAAGCCTGATGTGAGCACACCCCTCCCCTGAAGCTTCCGGCCGGTGTTGCTGTGAATTTTCTACATTTGTTGCTAGTGCTACTGCTGCTGCTGGTTGATCGAGACTTTCTCTTCGCCGCGGCAACGATTTTGCTGCGAAGACATCGCGCTATTGTAGGATTCATGCCTCCATGGCGTCGTGTACATAGCGGTACTGCTGTACCTGTACAAGACTTCCCACCCCTTCCGTCGCTTGTCGCCTTCAGGAGTGGAGTATACAGCAGAATAATAGAACTTTCTTGCCTTCGGTCCAAGATATTCTCGATTGTTGTCAACGTGCACAGCCCCCAACCATCCTTATCCTACAGGGCGGCCAGAGGTACAGCACAGGTTTTGGTATGTAGGTTGATTACCGGTTTCGACGTGTAGAAGGTTGCTGTGGGAGGTTCGGAGGACGGGCTTGGCTTGAACATGTATTATCTTTTGTTCCACCAAGCCACCCTATGGGTTGGATCCGTTCTTCTGTCGACGATGATAGGGCCAGTGCGCGTGCACCCATATGGCTGTACCAGGTGGCAGTTTGTGCTCTCTCATACCCTCTGGCCGCCTGCGTACCCCTTTGCAACGAACGTACCCTGCCGTCTACCAGGAGCGAACCCCCGCAAGCACGACCGCGGACGAGCGTGTCGCCACCCAACCGCGTGAGGTGGAGAAGGAAGGCGTCGAGAAACAGGCGTCAGAGGGCAAGGGCGACAAGAGCTGCTCGAAGCTGCCAGACGAGAGACGCTTGTGGAAGTTCTTGGAGGGAGTCAAGGGTTGGCGGTTTACGGGTAGCGGATGGACGGTATGCGGGCCCGAAGGCGGTGGTGGCAGTGGGAGTTCCATGGAGGCCGCTGAGGTGAGGGGCGCTGCGGTCTGTGATGCTGGTTTGGTTGCTGTCGGGTCATGGCGCTGGGATACCAATGTGGATTTGGGTGCGAAACCGTTGAGGTAGCTCTGACGTTGCTAGTAGACTGCTCTCGGCACTGTAATGGCTCAGGGGAAGGTGGGTATGTGTTGCGTTGAAAGCGTGGAGGTAGCGCTGATGTTGCTAGTGGAGTGCTGGACGGATCGCGGGGTAGATGGACGTGTTGCGTTGACACCGTTGAAGGTAGCTCTGATGTGGTGGCTCTGGTGATGCTAGTATGCATCGAGCACTGCTGATATGTACCCGTGAGCTTGTCACGTTTTTCAGTCTTTTTGGCGGGTTGACGGTGCTGCCATGCTCCTTGGAGCTATAGAGGCCGAACCAAACCATTAGACTATGTAGTCAGTGCGGACTACAACGCGTAGTCTGCTGGGTTGGGCTGACTAGTCTAAATGGTTTGAGCTGCCTGGTCAAATATTTTGATTTCGGCTTCTGAAAGGGCTGTCTACGTTCCTTCGAAGCCATTAGAAAGTGGTTTAGACCCCTACACCAGGAAACGCTCACCGTTTCCTCCATCGACATGTCTACGTCGGTGTGAGGGCAAAGCTTGCCTTTCTTGGAACGCCAATCCACATCTGCACGGTTTCTTGGACTACGGACGTTAAAAGGTACTCAGCAAGACACCGCAGGAGGAACGGTTTTAATCTTGAAGACAACATGAACAAGCAAAGGTTGTTGCCGACATGAGCGTGTAACAGCGGCCACAGCACTGCTTCCCCCCTACCCTCTTGTCGCTGTCCTGCTACAGCTCCCGCAGTACGTGGTTTCCCAACCAAGCCTCCTGGCCGAGTACGAGTGGCAGCAACGCCAGGCAGATGGGCATGAACAGGAGAAGCCGCAAGAGTCTACCCGGCCCCAAGAAAAGCCGCAGGACAAGGGAGTGGAAGCCGTAGTGGAGAAGAAGGGCGAGCAAACCCTTGCCTCCAAAGATCGAGAGCAAGCGCAAGAGGTGAAAAAATGGGTGTAGGCTTGAACAGACTCGAAACAAGCCCAGTTTCCAGTCGGTTGCCTTCACTCACTGAAAAGACTTGAGCACTCCCTTTGGACTGTGGCAATATCTCGATCGCGTAGTCTTCCTTGTTTTTCATGTGTATTTTCTAAGAACAAGTGTTGAAGAGGCACAGGACACTGTGCCTCCCCGTGGATGAGAGCTCTCCCGCTGTTGTTGCAGATAGTCGCGACGCTGCCTGTGCCTTCGGGTCGTCTAAGATGTGTCGTCGTGCTCATCCGCTCGTTGCCGAAGGGAATACTCAGTGTTGCTCCTGCCGCGCGCTGCGGCATCGAAACGACACGGCCATGTGATATCAACCGGCTCTCTTTGGGCTTGTAGCAGTATGTAGCCCAGGAGAGGCTTCTTTGAGAATCGCCGTTACTTGCTGAGGCCCAGCGTGCGGGCCTTCGCCTTCACTACCTGTTGTAGGTGAAATGTTTGGTACAGCTCGTGTTACGGACCCATGTGCTTCCTCCCCCCCGTCGCCCTGAGGTAACCTGGGCTGCATCCCTCCCTTTCACTAATTGCTGATGTCCACTTCGACAGGCTGGAGCACCTCCTACTCCCGCTAACAAGCCTTCTTCGATGGTAGACGAATCCCGCACGGTGAAGGGCAGCACCGTGACCGGAGTTGCTCCCGAGGCGCCGGCTGCGGAAAAGCTGGCTGCGGTGTTAGACCCAGCGCACACAGCAAAGGGTAGCACCCATACCTCCTCCTCTCAAGGAAACGCTTCTCCTGATGCACCGGCCGCGGGGGAAAAGCCTGCTAGGGTAGTAGATCTAGCCCGCACGGTGGAAGGTAGCACGGAGACCTCTTCTCAAGGGTGCGTTTCCCCTGCGGGAAAGCCTGCTCGGTCATGTGCCGCCGAACTCTCTCCGGCTGCCGCTGGTGCTGCCGCTGCAGCCACTGCTGCTGGTGCTGCTGCCACGGCTGGCGCGCAGGGGTGTGTGTCGACGACGGCTGGCGCTGGTACGCCGTGTTCGGCGCCCCCAAAGCCTTCGGGACCGGTCCCTCAGGGGGACGTCCAAGGTCCCGAGGAGGGGGACATGGTAGGGCCGGACAACGGCAAGGAAACCCCGCACCAGGGGGCGGCCATGGAGGTAGAAGGTGAGGCCGAGGTGGAGGAAGTCGAGGTGGTGGTAGGAGGCAAGGGAGAGGTTCAAGAGGCACGGGAGGCTAACATGGAGGTAGACGGTGAGGCCGGATTGAAGGAGACGCAGGGAGAGAAGGCCGTGGGCGGTGACGTAGGAGGTACCTCTGAAGAGCGGAGTGGTGTTGCGGTGGAGCCTGTTGGGGCCGGAGCAGCAGCAGCAGCAGCAGCATCCGGCGATGTCGCGGGAGCCGGCGGCGGTGGTGCTGGGGCCGCTCCGAAGAGCAAGGCGAAGGGGGACGGGAAGGTTCGTGAAACAAGAGCGGTGTAGTAGCGTCTTGGTTCATCGTACCGTATCTTAGCCGCGGTGTGAGGTGGAACTTACCGTAGTTTGCATAAGATACCACACCCCCAGGACCGATTATTCAAAGGTCGATTTCTCTACGACCGAGAGGATGCCGGAGGCAAACGATACGTGCTCGGAAAGCTCTCGACGGGACGGTTTCCAAATCCGCCTTTTTCGGCACCGTCACTGCTTTCCCTGCAGAGTAATCAAGCTTTGAATATCGGTCCAGGGGGTGTGATATCTCATGAAATCTGCAACCCATAGTATGTTGGTGTCGTAGCCAGTGTTGGCTACGGGAATCGTTTTCGGCGCCTCCCAAGATGTGCGCGTCGTCTCATTTTTTTTTTCCAAGCCGCCCATGGGAACAGTGAAGTTTTTTCTGTTTTCTGTTGCAAGGGGACTGTTGAACGAACCTCCGGAGGGTATGGTAGGGTATGTACCGTCAAGAGAAAAGTGTATTCGAGAGAGTTGACAAAGAGAAGACTGGCTGAGACGGGCTGTGGACGTCAACAACATAACCATCGACGGTCAATATACAAGCCCACCTCGATGGACTACTTTCTCCATCATATCGTCTGCGTGCCGCCCTGCCCTTGTCTTGACTCATTTTCGGCAAACCTCAGCAGGGGACCGCGTTCGGACCGTGCATGTGCCCGCAAGGGACAGACGGTGCGCACAAGACTGTGGACGTGGAGCGCCGGTGCTGGCCCGGCAGCAACAAGCCCGGCGGGATCGGCCGCATTACAAAGAAGTACACCGGTAGGACGCGACGCTATTGTTACCGCTAGGTTTCGTGTCTTTCGTTCGTTTGCTGTCCTGTCGTAGGTTGTACCGGCCGTGTTGCTGGGGGTCTTCCGAGTTGAATGCTTGCTTATGTTGGATGTTGAGTTTGGCGCGAGCTCTTGTACACGTGTGTTCCACTCTGTTGGGAAATATGAAGGCCGCTCGGAGACAAGTTTGAGTTCCCAATGGGTGCTATATTACCAGAGCGGTATGCTAACTCTTGAATAGTGTAATCGGGCGAGATGGTGTCGCCGCATGACGTCACATGGAAGTTTTTCTTTCCATGATGTTGTTCTATTCTATTTTGCAGCTACCCGTGGCACATGGCACGACGAATAGATTATGGTGGCTCCTCGTTTGAGTTCCCAATGGCTGCTATATTACCAGAGCGGTATGCTAACTCTTGAATAGTGTTGTAATCGGGCGAGATGGTGTCGCCGCATGACGTCACATGGAAGTTTTTCTTTCCCATGATGTTGTTCTATTCTATTTTGCAGCTACCCATGGCACGACGAATAGATTATGGTGGCTCCTCGAGCATCAGGTTGATTGGTGATTGGTGTCGGGCTAGTTTAGGCCAAGCGGTGATGTCGCGTTTTGTTAGTAGACACTCGCACGGTTAAAAGCTTCATCACCCCCAGTCGGTAGATGGATGACCCCCAGCCCGCCCGCACGCGGGCTTTTCACCGCCTCGAATCGATTTGTTACCGTTATGAAACACCTGTCTGTCTCTACCCTTGTTCTTGTAGTGCCGAATCTACCCGGAGCCCGACATCTTCTTTTCTAATCTTTTCCCATCACCCCGAACCGACCTCGATACAGCTAGCGCCAGCGTTTAAGAAACGTCAATTTTGGGGTCGAGGCTTTTTCGTCACCACTATTTACTGTCGAGTAGCTCATGATACGGAGCTTATTGTAGGATCCGCGTCTGAGGTGTGTTTCTTCTTCGTCGATTTCTACTCCTCATTTACCGCCAAAATCTGACCCTTTGTTACTCGTAGTTTTTTTTTCTCTTTTTCTCATGTACCGCCAAAATCTTAGCCTTTGCTTCTCAAAAAAAGGTTTGGTTCGCCGGTTCTAACTATTGTACCGCGTATCGTGTTGGCGATGACAGCCGAGGAAGAGGTGTGCGGCGAAATGGTGCAGATGTCGTACTTTGATATCAAGTACCTCTTGGGCGGCAGCGAGAAGAGGGTGCAGGAGACCTACATCTCGTGCACCCCGCTGGAGATTGCCGCCAGGCAGTCGGCTCCTCGCGACAGGTTCACCGTCGAGGTGCCCGAGGTAAAGTACGCCAGTAAGGGCATGAGTGCGCCAATCCCCCCCCCCCCCCCCGAATGAGGTCAATGGTCTAACGATTACGGCATGCATGACTATGAGTACAACCCCCCCCCCCGGACTGAGATTGTTTGTTGGCTATAGTTGCTCCCCAGAACAAGTAGCCGCCCTTCCTACAGTAGGTGACGCAGGATACCACACCCCCTGGACGATTTTCAAAGCTCGATTGCTTCACGACGAAAGGATGTAATGACACGTTTTCGGGAAAAGCTCTCGACAAGACGGCTCCAATGCCGCCATTTCCCGGCACCATCGGTGCTTTTCCTGCCGAATAATCAAGTATTGAAAATCAATCCCGGGGTGTGTGACATCTTGTGTCATGCCACCTACGACGGTACTAGGGTCATGCTGGGTGGCAGGATTGTGCGCCACATCGGAAAAAACTTTCGCGCCTCCGGTAGAACAAAGTTCCGGTTGAACGGTGGCCTCGTAGAGAGAGGAAGAGATAGTCAAGTCGTAGGTTTGTCGCCGCGACGCCGTGACGGTTGCATCGTACTCCGGAGTAGTTGCATACGTAAGATACCACACACCCTGGACCGGTTTTACAGCCCGATATGCTCCGCACCACAAATAGTGTGGCGGTGCAGATAAATGGCGGGAGGCGTTTGTACCGCCGCGTCTAGAGCTTCCCGGAAAACGTATGGGTTAGTCGAGCTTTTGACAGTCGGTCCAGGGGGTGTGGAATCTTGTGCAACCTGCAGACGGCAAGTGGTGTTTGTTGCTGCCCTTGCCGCTGCCGTCATGATGTTCGGTGGCTGTGGGTGTCGTGCTACGTGGAGTGGTATTGGTTGATGCAGCCGTGGCTGTCGCAGTGCTTACGCCTGTGCGGCCGTAAAGGTGGTGTGCCATATTGCGTTGTGGTCGGTGTTGGTGCTGTAGGCCCCTGTTGGCTCTGGTCCTGGCGTAGGTGTGACACTGCTCGTGTAGATTCGGCTCCTGTCCTTATCGCGACACCTCTAACACTCCCTGCATGTCATCCTTGACCTATCGAATACCCCCTCCCCCCCCGAAGTCTCACACCACACTTGCCTCCTCGCTCGTCCCCTTTGCCACACGCGTCAAAACGCCTCTTCGAACGACGTCGAAAACCCCATGCCAAACCGCACCAGCCGACGACACGCCGCCAGAAGCCGGCTCGGACACCTCCGCCCCCGGCGCCAACACGGACGAGCCCCCTGGCATCAAGCGCAGACGCGAATACTTCTTTGTCATCCCTAGAGGCGAAGGCTAAAGGCAGCCGTAGCCTCAAGAAGGTGACGCCGGTGGTGAAGCGCTCAAAGCCAACGATAGCGGCGGCGGCGGCGGCGGCGGCGGGCGGGCGGGAGGGCAAGGGGCCCCGCAAGAGGGCCAGGACTGCGGAGGGGGGGGGGAGGCCTTGGAAGAAGGCGTCGTCGCAGTCTGAGTGCAAAGAGAACCAGGAGGTGCACCGCGAACGGGAGGTACGACAAGACGGGGAATGGGGGGGGGAGGATGTCAAGATGCTCCTGATTTCGTATGCATACGATGCTTAGGATACCACAGCCCCTGGACCGATTTTGTTGAAGGTCCATTGCTCCGCAGTAAAAAAGGTGACGGTGCTGATAGTAGTGGTGGGGTTGAATGTTGAGAGTGTTTCTCGCCGAAGGCTTTGTCAGAACGCACCATTTGTGTTGGGCGTGGTCTACGTCGGTGAGCAACCGAGCTGTTCTCGTCCCTATCGTGCCCATCTCTCTCTCTCTCTCTCTCTCTCTCTCTCTCTCTCTCTCTCTCTCGCTCTCTCTCGCTCTCTCTCACGCCCTCTCTCTCTGTTTCACGCTGAATTAATTCCTATGCTACCGTGGCCCTCCATTATTTTTGTCGTTTCGTCTCCCTTGTGTGTTGATCTCCTCCTCTACATATTGGTAGGTGCCGGCACGAGGCGAGGACCCGACGCGGCACGCCATCACCGACCTGTCCGTGGTGAGATAGACAATGACATGTTTACCCAACCCAATCTCCACCCCTATCTCTAGCCCAAAAGCCTCAAGTCTTCGTGCTAGACCCTCACGGCACGCCATTACCAACCTATCCGTGATGAGGTAGAAGATGCCATGTTAACCCCCTTATTTCTAACGCTAAGCGTAAGGCTTTTGTGCTAGCCCCTAACGGCAGGCCATCACCGACGTGTCCGCTGTGAGAAGACGATGGCATGTTTTTCCCAACCCTACCTCTAGCCCTAGAAAAATCCTCATGTACTTGTCCTAGCCCCTAACGGCACGCCATCACCGACGTGTCCGTAGTGAGACAGGCGATGCCATGTAACGTAAAATTCCTCGTGTTGCGGTCGTCCTAGCCCTGCAAGTGCCACGCAAATGCCGAATTGTTGACGAGATGAGGCCAAGGTCTTATCGATATCTGATCCTGTCGGACAAGTCGGTCGTCCTTGTTGTGTAGGGAGTGGCACAGGGTGCTGTAGGGTATGGAAAAGCCTCCTGGGCTGAGGTCAAAGCATCGTTGCATCTGGCGGTTTTCGTACCAAGCCGCTGCTCCCAAACCAGTCGCGACTTGTTTCTAGCCCTAACCCTTAAGTTGATGGTAGCGATGGGGACACTACCTTCTCCCTGTTTTACCGGCACCAAAACTACGCATCTGAGGAGGTTCTGGCGGATGCTCCTTGTTTCAGTTGTTGCCAACCCGAAGAATCCTAATTCTAACCTTCGAAAGCAAAGAAAAGCAGGAGTAAGTAAGAGGGCATCAGGGAGAGGAACACTTCTGTGTGACCAGGGCTTGGAGTAAAACGGCAGAAATGCTGTGAGGGCTGATTTGAAGTGAAGATGAAAAAAAAAAGCTGAACCACCCTTAACCGTAACCGTAACTGCATATGTTGTTTCCCAGGTCGTTGAAGCCACGAAGACACCGAGCGCGCCGCTTTCCGCAGGGTGAGTGGAGAGAGAAACAGAGACAGAGACAGCGGCGGTTTTGGTGTCCAATCGAAACGGCAGGAATCTCGCCGCATGTTGCTGATATGTCTGCCGAAAGTTGTAGAGAACGAGGTCCACAGTGAACGGGTACATATAGGTAAACCTTAAACCTCGACTTTGTTCCTTCTTTTCCCTTCCTTTCCTTTTGGCTTCGACTCCCTCGGCGAAGATTGCTGTGCATCAAACAACCAAGCCCTGGAAAAAATCCGGACGGCACACACGCTCAATTTTTGTCTACACCTTTGTGTCCCCTCTCGCTCTTCTCATGGCAGGCGGATGGATGCGTTTCAGTTGGCGTTGGGAGCGCTCTTCCGCCAAAGCACTACGGACACGTAAGTTTTGCGAGCGCGCGCGCGCGCGGTACGCTTGGTGACAAAAGCAGACAGGCCTCTGCAAATTATGTTTGTCTCTCGTTGTTGCTTACGTAGAACCCTCAGAACGCCAAGCGTCCATCATTGTCGCACCTGCCGTATTGCTAGGTGCTGTGCACGTGGTGAGCCTCTGTTGTTCTTGTTACTGACAAAGGAACATCCCCCTACCCCTACCCCTTGCGCCTTGCGCCTTGACAATGATGACAATACGCACCCCAGGGGGCCCCCCCCCCCCCGGCCTGTTTTGTAACAGTATATCATTGGCGAAGGTGCACGCCGACATAAACGCTCAGGTTGTCCAGGGCACGTCACCCTTCAACGACAATGAGGTGACTCTCAGCCTCAAATATCTGGAGGACGTGGAGTCAAAGGTCATGCTTGACAGCGGCATGCTCTACCGCATCTGATCGGCGTGCCGCCTCGACCGCTACCCGCCTAAGGTGGTGCTCGGCGACGGCATGCTCTGTCAGGAGACTCGCGGCATTCTGTATCGCGCGTTGGTTGGGCGGAACGTGACGGGCGATGATCTCAAGATTGATCCAGCGTTCGTGGCGTGCACCACGTAGCTCATTATGGTTGGGGTCGGTGTGAGCCTGGCCAACGGCACGCGATACGGCAAGCGTTGGCAGATATCGCTATACATGTGCCACTTTCTGTGGAGGCCCATTCCTCGGACCGATCCTGAAGTGGTGCATGCCGTTTTGGTGCCGATTCTGATGAATGTACACGGCTCATGAGGGAGGGAGGGAAGGGCCTGGTTTCAGGGCGTGGGTGCGTGTCTGCACTTTGTCTGTCGCGCGAAGGCGTTGTTGTTTGAAGCACGAAGGCCGAGCTTGCAGTGTGCGTTTTTTTGTGCCTGCTGTGATGCGTCGACTCTCGATTGTCGACCTGGTGTCACAGTTAGTTGTTTCCCGAAAAACCGTTCCTCTACTGTGGATGCAATATTTTGAGCTTAGTAGGGGTCGAGTGAAAAAGCAGAGTGCGTTGACTCTTTTACAGGCGTGCGTTGTCTCACAGGTTTTTTCCCGAAGACCTTTGCGCTGTTGAGTTTTGTCATTCCGAATCCTCGGAGGTATCAGTGCCATCACAAACGTCAGCCAGCCTTGGTCTTTGACTTTTTTTAAGTAGAAGCGGCTGTTGCGTCTCCTGTTCACGTTTGCCTTCCATGGTCTCTCGTTTTTTTACGACAAGCGGTTTCTGCCAATCACGCACACATACAATTGCTTCTTCTGTTGCGTGAATGTTGTCATTGGGAGGGATGTCCCGTATCCTGCTGGTCGGTGATTGGTGGAGGGGGGCGTTTGGAACGCGCGCCTTGGTTCTCGGCTTTCTTGTTTCTTATTGCGGTCGTGATTGTCGGCAGTACAGTAATTGGACTTCCTTTGCTTGTCGTTGTTGAAAGGTTGTTATTGCCACGGATGGTGGCATGGAGCAACACATGCCGCCGCCCCCACTCTGTGTGTGCAGTGTGCAGTAGATCCCGAGCAGTGTTGGACGCTATCAGGCGGCGGCGCACAGCGGTACGGAATTATCGTGGTGCAGGAGGAGTGTGGGGGGTGCCATCGACTTGGAGTCCAAGGTGTTCCGCATACCGCGTTCCACATACCGTGTTCCACATACCATGTTCCACATACCGAACGCGTAGAGGCGTATCCGCAGCTCTCTGTGTGTTTTCAGGTCGAGGAATTGGTCTCATTTGATATCTGTTTGGGGTGGCGTGTAGAAATATGATGCATGTGATGTCGGAGACGGCATCGCGCCGTATGAAGTGAGTTTTCGTTGTGGGTTACCGCTGGCATGTGGTACAATAGTACAGCGATACCATGAGAGTACAAACCACGCGCATTCGTGCGTCAGGGCTAACGTGCTCTCTAGGCTTCCGTTTTTAGTGCTAAAGGTTGTTTGCTGTTTGGAGGTGAGAATGGAGCTTGATAGCGATGGGGCTTGATAGCGCAATGACATTGCGTGATGGCCGCTCAAACGCCATCGGTAGTTTGTGAGTTGGGTCTCGGCTGTGTGTTGAATGTTTGCTTGTCTGTGTTGCTTCGAGCTCCGAAGCTCCATGTATCTGCCATCGTGTTGCCGCGGAATGATGGCCTAGTGTTCGTGCTATCGTACGATGGTGAGAGAGAAGAGAGTAACTACACGTAGCACAAGAAAGTTGCTTTACGGAAAGAAACGTAGGTCCAAAGCTGCCAAAGATGGCCCGATGTTTCCTTAGCCCAGAGAAATTCGTGTAATAGTGCTGAGAGTGGTGCCAGAGAGATTGAAAAATGCGCCCAACGACGAAAGACGGAATGACACACAGTATAAGGGGCTGGGTTTACACGTGGACTGAAACACAAGAGTACTAACATAGACATTGATGTTGGTGTTTAAGAATGTTCAAGGTTGATATCCTACACCATCATTGCTCGTTTTGCATGCACCCGTGGGCGAGGCCCAACGCGTCAACCGCAGTTGCGAGTGGTACGACAAAAACAGCCGTATAGCCTGGCTCAGCATCATTTTCTCGGTCTGAGCTGAATGAACACTGTAGGTATTCTGAGACGCAGGAGCGCGCAAACGAACGGCTGAACACCGGAGTCAAGTCGCCGGATCGTTTGGTATGACGTTTGGTGATGCATCGGAAGGGGCGGCTGTGTGTGGGGGGGGGGGGGGGGG
>FN649746.1:166172-197274 GCA_000310025.1 Ectocarpus siliculosus | reverse complement strand
GACCACATCGTTTCGTTACAGCGGTACTGTAGTACCTCGTGTTTTTCGGCTTCTGGCTTGCTTGGCCGTTGAATCATGCGCTATTGTACTAAATAGCATCACCAACAGCCGCGTCTGACTATCTATGCGGCGCGTTTCGGTACCCGCGTTGCTCTCGAGCGGTAGCTGTAATCACTTTTTTCTACGGCAGGGCGCCAGCTTTAAGCAAGAAGAGATCATGCGCGATCGTGTGCGAGAGAGTTTGTTGCAAGCTCGTCGCTGCTAAATTGAGCCCTCAACACGATTCCAATAGAGAAGAAGCTCACGTTATTCTGCTTGTCGCCCACAATCACACCATCGTCTTCAATATTCAATACTCAATTGACATTTATTTGCTGCTCGCATCCTGTGCTAGGTTTATCGAAAATAGGACCACTGTACAAACAAGATCTTCTTGCAACCAGGAGGTTCCACCCTCCAACGATAGTAAAGCCATTGTGCCATGACCTTCCTGACCCCTGACAAAATGTTGTGTTGCTGAATAGTGGACCACACCTACGTCCAGCGTCGTGTCCACACTGCTTTACTTTGAATCATATATTGTCGGTGGTGCACGTTTGCAGATGATGAAAGTCACGTTTCGAAATACGCCCGTGACCATTCCGATCCACTTCGCAGATCATAGCCTCGCAATCGGCGTAGCGAATGGTCGACTGGCCCAGGTGAACCATCGTCCGATGGAGAAAAGTGGCGTCGATTTCATCCAACCCCCTGAACATTTGTGTCAGAGGAACATGGCACAACGAGAGAAAAGTTGCCCGCAGTTTCCCGGTAGTAAGTCGGTTTTTTTTTTAAGAATGGAAATTTATTTGCGGTTGGCCGTGCGAAATCTGTAGCAGACGGCGCAGTAGTAGTGACGTGCTGAGGAACAATGAAGATCGGCAGTAATACCGTAGAGAGAGGAATACACTGCAATAATATGAACATTGTTTGTAGACCACATGTTTATTGGTTGTTCATGGTTCAGGTCGTGCTGGCTGACCTCTCCTATTCATTGTAGCAGTGCCCTCTCGCTGTTGTTGCGAAGCTCACCCCGATATTTCGTCGAAAGCTCTGTCGAGCTTCTCTCGCCCGTACTTCGGCTTCATGAAGGCGGCCATGGCAGCGAAGAACGAGCCAAAGTCTACCTTGCCCGTCTTGTCTGAGTCCATCTTTGAAGTTAATGAGCTCAGTTCTGCCTTGGTGGGCACCTTCATCAACAAGAGCCCGAAGAATCGGGATATCAAATGTTACGGGCACATCGCGAGGGACGATCATTAATGCCACCACACACACGGTGATGGACTCAACGGCACCTCTCCCTACTGTTCAACTTTGGCGATGATGACAACACGAATAACTCTCCGGAACACGTAGCTATCGCCTATCTATGTAGCATAAGGCGCGTCGTCTCCAACATGTGTAGACTACGCATGCACACGTTGTGGGTGAGAGTCGGCGTAGAGGGAGGTGCGGCGTACATTAAATCTACATGGTTCCCAGGCATACAATCACGACCACCTACAATAAAGAGCGTCTTCAGGAGGTCCTTCAAGTCTTCGACGTACACCACGTGCTCGTCTTCGTTTGCATGAATGTCGAACGCGATCTTGAGTCGGTCCACCTCTAGGTCGCTGAACAGAAGTTGAGGGCTCTTCTCGCTCGCAAAGGTCCGTCGTGGCACCGCCGCGTCCAACACGTTAATTAAAAGTACATACCCGGTAGGAAACGAGGAGAACGGCCGAGAATTTATTATTGTCGAACGTCGCACGCATGGAGTGTAGTCGTTGGGTTGCCGTCATGTGGGCAACGCGTGAACGCAAGGCATATGCTTGATCTACGGCGGAGCAACTGAATTGCTACTATGTCGTCGACAAGTTATTAAGCGACAGTGCGGTCGGTCGTAGCACGTAGTAGTAGTCGACGGGCCTCGACACCTCGACTTACTTTGGAATCGTCATCTCCGTCAGCGCCGGCTTCGCGGCTGTCTTTGTTTAACGCGGAGGAGACGGCACGGGCGGCATTCTTGAGCCTGTTGTTGATACGAGCACCTTTGTTGAGCATGATATACTGTCTTTACCCTCGAGCATGAACCTCCGCACGTCACGTCGTGGTGGGCATAGAATGCCGACGAGGGAGTTGTGGTTGGGGTGCCTATCTATATGTGCAGAAGACCACGCATGTGCGTATCATGAAGTCTCGCCGCTTCTTGGAAGGAAGAACGAGAGAGACTTGACATAATCTGATTCGACCGTGTGTGTGAGTACATGCATACTCCGAGGTACGATGGTAAAAGATTGAGGGGCGGTCATGTGAACACTCCGCGACCCCCTTGCGACACCGCGTTGATTTTGTCGATGGATAGAGTTCTACCGAACGAAGCAGATATTGTCTACAGAAATGAATTGAAGTTGTCTATTTAGTTTTTTTGAGTATGGATTGTATTGGGTTGAAAACAAGTTCGTTCATCTCTCTCTCTCTCTCTCTCTCTCTCTCTCTCTTTCGTCGATCGGCAGTTTCACAACGGATGGAGCCCTAAACTATGTACTGTAGACGACACTTTTTTACGCTGTACTGTACACGACACTTTATTACGCCAAACAAGGGCAAGCCGATAATAATACAGACTGATCATTTGTCACGTGCATCTGAACACCACGCACATTCCGTCTCTCTGTACAGTTCCTACGACTCTCAGTGTCCTACACTCCTCCTGACCCTGCTTCGAATCGTGCTGCCAGATTGACGCCCAGCGTCGTTCATCACGCCGGGGGCTCAACACGGAGAACAGAGTGGATTACAGTATTTTCGTCCCATGTGCTCTATTTAGCTCCAGTCTAAAGTTCCGTTGTATTTCACGCTTCACGTGCCAGCCAGGCTTACATAGACAGCAGAAATCCCCACCCTTGTTCTTCCTGCTAAACCTAGAATTACAAGAAGAGTGTAGGCACAGGTTTTGGTGTCGAAACCTACGTTCGAAATATAGTGGAACAACAGCAACAGCAACAACAACAACAACAACAACGAACGCCAGGGCGAAAAAAACGTTGACGTACAACAACACACGGAAGCAGATCCCAGTGCTTCACTCTTTAGGAGCCTGAGTCACAGTTCAGTGCTATGTAGTCGAGGATGTCCACCAACAATATCCTCGTATCCCTAAGAACGACACGCCGCAACAAGTAGGGGCAGACCCTCGGCATACTGCTTGTTGTCTCCTTTAAAGTGACGAGGGACCGTTGTACCACTCATTGCCACCATCATGAATGTACATACTCCGGGTACAGTAATCTATATGAAACGTGGTTGCTCATGCCCACCACTCACGAAGACGTAAGAGATCTCCGGAATCTCTGGCTCTCACGAAGACGCAAGAGATAGCTCTCCGGGATCAACAACGCCCTCCACAAGATCTCTCTCTACCCATGATAACTGTCGACAAAAAGCCGCCTCTTGACCGTTATGCGCTCATCGCATAGCATCCATCTGATCGTTTCTCCCAAACGTGCGCATGCCCTCTTCGAGATACGAAAAACTATTCCACAAACGTCGCTGTTCTCCTGCCCCAGCACGATCACCGCCAATGGCCAGTCCAGCCACACAGCGGACTCCCGGCTCCCCACATACCGCCTCATCTTTTGGCAACCTTCTTGCTCGTTGTTGCCTTGGTCTTTGCGACGGTCCTCCCCTTGGTGACGGTCTTCTTTCTCGCTACCGCCGCCCTCTTTTTCCCGGCTGCTGCCGCTGTCCATCTCGACACTACCGTTGCCGGCTTCCCGGCTCTCTTGACGCAAGCGGTCTTTCTGGCGGACTTACCGGTCCGTCGCCCGGGCCAAAATACAGCAGCGATCTTTTTGCCAGCGTTCGAGACGGCGGTGGAGGGCGCCTTCGCCGACGTGGAAACCCTAGTCTTCCTTTTCGAGGCGCTTTTCCTCCTAGCGGCGGTGGCGGAATCGCTGGCTCTGACGACTTCTGCCTTTCTCCTGGTAACGGTAACCATGGGCTTCTTCTTTCCCCTGGCGACGGATGATCTTGACGTCTTTCCTCCCGCGGAGCCGAGCTTGTAGGTTTTGGCCTGTGGAAATATTTTTCGGGCCGTGCAGAATCAATGATACTTGGCTACTAGGCACCAGGAGTGGAGCGGAGGGTGCTCGCTCGTGAAGTTGTTTGGCAGGAGCCCCGGATCAGAGCGGCTATTGAGTTGACACGATTCGGAATGGACACGCACGCGGTAGAATTACCCCTCCCGCCCCCCCCGGTGTTTGCCATCGGGGTTGGGTTTTCGTCGCTTGGCAGCGATGTTGTAAAACAAGCCGATCACTTCGTGAGCTCGGCAACCAGGGTACCGTTTTTTTTTTTGCTTTTTTTTTTTTTTTGCGGTACAACCATGATGGTGGTCGAGTAGATTATGTTGTGCGGGGTCGAGAACCCTCACTCCACGCAAGGGGGATGATCGCACCACGTCGTGTTAATACTGGTCAAGCACCCTCGAGGGAGTTACACAGTGCCTACAACTGTCCCTGGAGTGAAAGCACCAGAAAATAAATTAAGTCATACGCAGCTGTCATCCGTACGCAAGGAAGCAAGCATAAGATGCCGAACACCCTTAGCATGATGCAGCGCACCCTTCATGCGACTCGCCGAATAACACGGCGCTTCGCGCTTGGTGATGTGAGAGCCTGGTCCGGTGAGAACCCGGCGTGCTCCGTTCCGGCTTTGTAGGGTGCGAGGTCAATGGTCTAACGACTACGGCATGCACGGTTATGAGTACACCCCCCCCCCCCAAATGCCCAATCAACTCATGGCATATCTGGATTGGCGCAGCAACCGCAAGGACGATGACCAGCTGTTCTGGTTCGTCCTTATGAATTGCAGCCTGGGATGGCATTGATCCGGAATATCGCTCCGTGCCGGCATTGTAGGGATGCGAGATCAATGGTCTAACGACTACGGCATGCGTTTACATGAGAGTACATCCGTAAAATGAAGGATGATCACGCAGCAACATAAATGGCAGAAAGCAAGCGCATAGTCTACATGTACCGTGTTTTTACGCTTCTTAGGTGCGACCATATTCGTCAACCAAACGTTCAACACGCTGCTTGAAGAGGCAACCGGAACATGAATAGATGAACAGCCCATCCAACAGTTTCCCACATCGACTTGCCTGACTCTCTGCAACGTTTGACGATATCTATACTGTGATGCACTGCGCTCCCCTTTCCTGCAACGCTTGAATTACTATTATAGTAAACTTCGCGGTGGATCATGCCCTTCTGCTCTGTCAGACATAAGGAGGATGTGGTGGCCGCTGTGACCGAGGTCAATCACTCACAATGAGCACGAGAGTCCGGAGGAGGCTCCCAAGGGGACCATATCGTCGAGAGTCCCTGCTGCCCCTGATCGCCTTCGTTTGTGGGTCGTGTCCACCAAATTGTGTTCGTGTATTTTTTTGTCGTACCGAGGACACAGGTTGACGGCCAAAGCAGGAAAAATCCGGGGAAAATCACGACGGTGGCAACAAACGCACGGGATGCAAAGGGTTGGTCAGCTTTGCGTCCATGCTGATGGCTCAGGGTAGCTTCTACGTTGCTTCAGCGCTTGTTAAGAGAGGAATACGCTCTCACATACACACAATAGCCATGCTCGTGAACTTGGAACAATAGAAGGAACACACAAACCCGTTAGGTGGGTCGGCATTTTTGTTAGAACAGCGATACACGAACGTTTCAGCAACAACCTTGTATCGTTGTCCACTTAGGGGGTGGCGAGTCGTCCCTCTGTCCGCCCGTCTGTCCGTCTCTATCTCTATTTCTCTCTCTCTCTCTCTCTCTCTCTCTATTTCTCTCTCTTCTCTATTTCTCTCTCTCTCCATCTCTCTCGCTCTTTCGCTCTTTCTCTATTTCTCGTGCAGGCACAAACGGGGCGATAGACGTTGGTGTTAAGATACGCAAGGGCTTCGATACATTATTTTTTCCGTACAACCGTCAACAACGCCAACAGGTGTATATGGCCCTTCAGAGTATACCGTATACGACACAAGATAACACACCCCCTGGACCAATTTTCAAAGCTCGAATACGCCACGACGAAGAGGATACATAAATGAAACAATACATTTTCGGAAAGCTCTCGACGAGACAGCTTCAACGCAACTGTTTTCGGCGCTGTGGCTCTTTCTGCTGTTGAGAAATCCAGATTTCAAAATCTGTCCAGGGGGAGTGTTATCTTGTGTCATTTACGCTAGTCTAGATAGTGAAATGGGTTCCAGGAACAACGATTGGGAGGGATAAATATATTCCGATTCCAGACTATTCTGAATCCACTGGTGTAGAGAGGAGTCCCATTGAACCAAGACAAGTGTCGGGCAGAGAGTGGCCAACTGCAGGAAAAGATGCTAGCAGAAGAGCAGAAGAGCAGAGAATTTTTTCGATGTGGTGTTGTTGTGTATTCTCCTTGTACAATTCTACTCCGAAACCGGACATTGGACACTGGACCATGCCGTTTTTTTTCTCGCCGCGGCTCTCGTTTTTTCTTCGACTCCCTTTGCGATAGTCCTTGGAGAGAGCGCCAAGTACTGCCATAATCAAGACCGACGCACGTTGAAGAAAAACGTGTCACATATGCATAGGCAAACACGCTTAGACGAACACCTTCACTAGCGAGCCGTCCTCGACTCCGGCCTGTATCGCCGACCGCAGCTTGCTCTTCACCCTTGGCAGCTGCTTCTTCAGCGACGGCAGGAGAGAAGCGCGTTTTCCCGTCTCCGCGAGCGCGATGATCGCCTCGACAACCACCTGCCACAATCCAAAGGCAGAGGGATCGCACAGTGACGATGTGGGTCGAGTTGGTACGGTATAACGAACGCCGGATATAATGCCAAGCCTACTATTAGAATACGGAGTAATAGTTTTTGGTAGAGTACTACTACTACTGATAGCAGTAATACTCCTGGCTATTGTATGCATACTTTTTTTTTCTTTCGTGAAAAGAGGGTATATATATATATCTATTCAGAGCAGAGAGCTGGGAAAGTTATGGTATTGCTGCTGCTGCTGCTGCTGCTGCTGCTGCTGCTGCTGTAGTTGCCCCCCCCTGCCGCAAGTCATCCCATCAACCCAACAACAACAAAAAAAAACTACACTATGTAGACTATGCATGTAATGTGTATTATGTGATTTGTGTTGTGTGTGAATAATCCGTTTGTGGTTGTATTGTAGTGTTGTTGTGTCGGGCATGGTTGGGCGGTAGGTGTACTACTGTACTGTACTCTACCCATCTTCTTCTCTACAGTTTGTTTACATCCATACTGCTGTACATCGCAACTCAAGTCAAGCACACTGCTATGATATATGATAGGCCACAACATCCGCAACCAACTGTCGCACCGGGGGAGTGAGACGACTCTGAATGGAAGCAGAGGAGGAATGTACCAGCAGTGGTCGATTTCGGTACCGTTCACCCCAAACAATCGTCAATTGCTGGTTAGAAAACGATGCAACTCCCAGTGTGGAAGGGCGTGCTCCTATACCCTCAGCCACTGGAATACGGGGTGTTTTGGTCTGGACCAAACATGGCACGCAAGCCCTTTTTCTTCTGTTTCAGAAGTACTTGTAAAATCAAGGCAAGCACCGCAGGAAAGAAGGCGGAGAATTCAACTCCTATCTGCGTGGCCTTCCTCCTTTGTGACCCCGGCTGTTGTGTCCAGCACTGTACCCAAGGTATGATGGATCGAGTCCAGAATAATAAACGGAATGATGACGGGAAAAAAAATGGAGTGTGTTTTTCCTTGGAAAAATAAAATAAAGTAATGATACTACAGCAGCAGTCATCGCCGCGACCATGAGGCAACACTTCCTCAATGCATGGCACGACCTTCTTCCTGTTCACCAACGCGCGTCCCTACGACAGCCCAACAACACGAGCACAAACAGCCAGGACAAGACGGTTGCAGCACAGCGAGCATGCGGCCCAACACCACCGCATGACCCCGGGGAACCGTTCGTTGTTGTTGCTCACCGCAAGATATGCCATGTTCCCGACTTCCATACTTGGTGCAGAAAGGATGTCGACGCGGGGTGAGGATGCGGCGTGCACTGCTGCCAGAAAAAAGGCGCCTGTGAGTGTCAGGATATATTTGGTGGGGGGGGTGTTGAGAGAAATCCAGTCGGGGGGAGGGTAGAGCGGTAGCGGGGAAACAATAAATAAAGTGCGAAAGTGTCTGTTCGGGGAAGAAAAAAGGCGGCGAAACAAGGTGAACTGTGAACTCTCGAACGTTGTGCGGGCGTGATCGCGTTATCGAGCTCTCTGACACACACAAGATGCAATCAGGCCTTGATGACAGTGCAGCGAACCTAGGACGGGCTAGGTTCTTTGTTCCGACGAGGTGCTAGACGCTTCCTGTGCGATGACGGATGCGGTTTATTGTACAAAGCCCGCTCTACAGAACTTATGACGCCGTTTTATATGCTACGTTCTTGGCCTCCATAGCATGCATACTCCGGAACCAAGGCAACAACAGGTACATGGCCACCATGCCCCAGGGCGAACTGTAGCAGTGCCGCGATGAAAATTGAGCGTCAGTGATCGATCAAACATCATTTTTGAGCTTCTTGAACTACTCTGCAGGTGGCATGGACGAATTACGTGCGTGCGTGGCTCCGGTGTGGCATCGAAGCCGGCGCCTGGGCATACACGTGTTTACACCAGAGAGCCAAGAAGCGTTTACCCTAATTTTCGTACCTCCCATCAGGCGGTGGCGCGTGTTCTGTGGGTTGCAACAGCTGTTAAAAGTGGGGTTCCCGAAGTAGTATTACACCGCCCGACACGATGGCCAAAACCAAAGAGTTGATGCATATGCACACCGTTGGGGAGAGCAAGAGCTAACACAAATTCGTCGACATCCGCTGTCATGCAGCTGTGAGCGGCAAGAGAAATAACCAACACTCACTACCGCGCACACACGGCATCATATGCTTCCCGTTGCTGTGGGCGAAGAAAGGAAACTTCGATGATGCTGTACATGCCAGTCATCGAGATGTACAAAATACCTCCGCCGTCTTTCGAGCCACAACGTCGCCATATAGCAATCAATCCCCTGCTATTTTTTTTGGCAACTGCAGTTTTTTCTGCGGCAACGCAGTCTTCCAATCACTCCGAAAAGTCATGAAAAAACCTCAACGATTGTGCATGTTGGACCAACGCCCCGCGCACTTGTCTGCCCTTCCACCCCACTAAAACGCTTGTGCCATTCCTATAATACGAAATATCCAGCTACGGCAGAATGCCCCCTCCCTCTCCGAAAAAAAAAACGCCGCTAGACCCAGCTCTTTGTGAAACCGCCGGCATGCGATTTGTACATTACTTGCCCGGCAGCAACAGCACGCTCACAGATGTGCATTGCCATCGGACCTCCACCGCAAAGTATTCCAATATGAGGGACGTGCAGCCAACCGCCCCCGCCCCGTACAAGACAAGCGGTGATAACATAATTCATCCCCATTTTCAGAGACACACAACATCGTTGGGTCGGGGGTCGGGGAAGCTTGCGCCGAACAACATAAATACCGCCGACTTGGTGAGAAAGCACAAAAAAAACGCCCAACCGGGGTACTTCCTCACAAGACCACGCCACCTGTGTTCCAACATATTTCCCACAGATCAAACGCGGATGGCGGAGAGAGAGAACCAATACCCGTTCAGCCGACCACCCCTGGTCAATTCTCTTACACCCCATGAAAACAACGGCCATCATGATTAACCTCCATGGCGGATCTCATTGTAGAGCGTTTACCAACACACAAGTCTTGCTGACGTTCGAAACAGCAGCTACAGCGGCTACTTCTACAGTACCCTAGAGCATGTCGGTGATGTTCATGGGCATCTCGTCGATCTGCGTCGAGTAGTACTGCTCGATGTCTCTCAGGATACGCACGTCGTCGGACTTGACGAAGTTGATCGCCACACCCTTTCGCCCAAATCTCCCTGACCGGCCGATGCTGACGACGACAGAAAAAAAAACATGACAAACGGGGCACGCGATTGTGAACAGTAGCCTTCACGAGGACTCTACAGTTGGTTTTAGTATGTAGGGGTGACGGTGCGGGGATAGGGTAGGGTTAGGGTCGGGTTACCACCTCTCTATTTCACACGTGTAGGTTAATAATAATGTCCGCGCTGGGGTGGTCCAAATATGCTAAATAGACGCGCAAGGCAGTGTTCGAAGGGAATTGTTGACTGGTGCGGCGCTGCAGTTAGTGCGAACAACAACCCCCGATCGGCCGTAGCCAAGCAACCAACAAGGCACAAGCCATCTATCGCCGCGGGTAACCCTGCCGGGGATGTAGTCTACCGTGAGCGCCTACCGGTGGATGTAGAGCTCTCGGTTGTTGGGGAGGTCGTAGCAGATGACGAGCGACACCTGCTGGACGTCTAGACCTCGCCCCCACACGTCCGTTGCGATCAGCACTCGGGACCTGGATGTTGGTCGGAAGTTGTTGTTGTTGTTATCTTTACATAAAAAAACGGTCCGGTACTACTCTGCTCAGTTCCTCCTAACACCCCCCGGTCCAACTGACGCGGACACCTTCCGTGGTTACAGGCCAACTACCCAAACAAGTCGTACGCAACTCTAAAGACCAAATAATAATCAAAAAAAGGGCGAAACAGAGGCGGTACTTGGTACAAATGACAGACGCGCCCACTATAGCCGCGCGAATTGACGCGTGTGAGCAGGCGCTGCCAGAGGCGAACAAAAAAATACTCTGGTCGCGATGACATCTAGACTCAAAATATCTAGAGATCGTCCCCGAAGTACTGTTGCATGAAGAGCGAATCCCGAGCACTGTCGACGAGATGTTGCGCATCAATGTTACGCTCGTGGGCGAGCAGTGATAGCACCAAAGAGTTTAGGACGTGAAAGCGTGTCCGATACCCATAACCCCCACGATACTGCACAACAGCATCGAAACATGGAGCGAAAAACGCGCCGTCGAGCTACTGGACTACCGGATCAAAATCGGGATCTCGAGCAACAACGATCGTCATTACTGCTACACTAACCTTGGCTCGGGAAAAAGTGTTGGCCACAATAGCTGAACTTCTGAGTGTCGCACCAAGTCTTCAACCCAATTCCATCCCAAACCTCCGCACACCATAAAACTATCCTATAGGTGACGTAAGCTATCAAACCGCCAGGTTCGATTTTCAAAGCTCTACTTCTCTACAGCAGAGCAGTGGCGGTGCCGGCAAAGGCGGCGTTGGAGCCGCCTCGCCGAGAGCTTTCCGAAAACGCACCGTTTCATCTATGCGTCCTTTTCGTCGTGAAGTATTCGACCTTTGAAAAGCAGTCGGTCCACGGGGCGTGGTATCTTGCATCATGTCACCCCCGATAACGTAGGTCTATTACAAGTACTGCTAATAGGAGTTGCTATGGAGGATGCCTCCCCGCCCCGAGAGGACCTCTTCCATGTTGTTTTTTGCTACGTTAACCTTGGTGTGGAAAAAAACAAAAAAACACCGGCCACAAAAGCTGCACGCCTAAGTATCGCACAGAGTCTTCATTCAATCCATCCCCATCCCGACACTTGCTCGGCACACCATGAAACAAAGCAGGTCTAGGTGTTGCTGTTGCGATGGAAGACGCCTCACCTCCCCGAGCGGAACTCCTCCATGATAGCGTCCCTCTCCTTCTGGGGCATGTCCCCGTGCATGGAGGATACAGTGAAATTCACTTCGCGCATCTTTGCCGTCAGCCAGTCCACCTGCGGTCCAGCAAACGTTTCAACAGCAGCAGTACGAAGCAAACATGAGCAACATGATGGGACAAATAAAATCAATCGCCGGACTGCCAAAAGATGTGCTACACATCGCATGCAGGGCAAGGCGTCTCAGCGTTTTTCAGTTTCACATATGGGGGCATCCGCACAAAGCGTAGCAGCACTATTGCCACCGCATACACCATTACTACCATAAGTACTTCGCAGAACGGCACGGCGGAGCCAACGGAATGGTAAAGATGATGCCAGACTCTCCAATGAGAAGGATGTACGAGGATGGCATGGCATGGCTCATCTCGACAAGAACAGGTTATATCGCGCCGAACACTTCCGCCTTGTGGCGTACCGTATGCAACAGGGCACGGCACGACCCGCAAAACAGCCGCGGCGGTATCTATCCGTATCATCACATCGCCTGCTTGCGCTTTGCACCAACATCACAAACAATACCCGACGGGGGAGGGAGGCTCTCTCTCCGTCTCGTCGATTCGCGCAGTGCTGCTGCTGCTGCTGCTGTTGCTGGTGGTGGTGGTCGTGGTACTGCTCGTGGTACTGCTGCTGCTGCTGCTGCTGCTGTACCACCGACGTAGCCATTGTTATCAGCCTGTGGTGTTGCCTGCCTCGCCCAAGGCGACCGCTTGAATGATGCCACGGCGACACCGACACCACCAGGCACCGTCAACACAGGCCTCCCTCGCCATTCACGCCAAATACCCTCCCACTCTCTCACGGACTAGCGACTGCTGCATCGTCCTATGCATACTTTGACCGCACCTTCCGCTTGGTGTTGCAGAAGATGACCGCCTGAGTAACGGTGAGTGTGTCATACAGGTCGCACAGTGTGTCGAACTTCCACTCCTCCTTCTCCACCGCCACGAAGAACTTGTTATTTTTACCATCAACCGGTCATCAAGGGTAACAGGGGTAAGGAGTTTCGGTAAGAGTTTGCGGGAAAGGAAACAGGCAGCGGAGGGATAACAGGGGAAGGGCTTGAGCGGGAACGACGGTGCAATTGGCCCTCCCAAGTCTGCCTTCGCCCAACCTTCCTAGCCGTACAGCATCGGGCTAGATCTGGCCAAGGCATCAACAACAATAACGTCGTTTGAGTCGAAGCAACCAGCAGTGATGATGACGGACAAAGTGACAGGGACAGCCAGAGCAAGGTGCTTGTCAAACGCGATGAGCTAGATGTTGAGGCCCCATGATTTTGAGGCCAGCATTGCTGTCAGGAGCCATGACCCTGGTTACGGCCTCAACATTTAGCTCATCGCGTTTGACAAACACCTTGCTCTCGTGTCTCGCTGTCACTCTGGCTATCGTCGACACCCTCATTACCATACTCCTAAAGTTGGGGTCCCTCAGCTTGCGGTTGCGGAATGTACCCTCCAGATTCACCGGCGCTAACAGGGCACCCAGCACTATCGTATCACTATTCAGAGAATGAGACCACTTCAACATCGGAATATTCCATCCGTGTGTCTCGCGATTTCATCGGCACTATACCGGGCAGTGGCATAAGTCAACCGGCATTATTGAGGGACCCCCATTGTGCTCATTCGGTCAGTTGACGCTACTGCTGTTGTTGACGATGCTGCTCCCTTTGCCGCTTTCACCACCCTTCATGTCGACGGTGGCGGTATCCTGCTTACCTGCTTGATGCCCTCGAGGGTGAGCTCATCGCGCTTGACGAGGATCTTGACGGGCATGTTCATGAACTTCTTGGTCATGTCCAGCACCTCTTGCGGCATCGTGGCGCTGATCAGCACCACCTGGGTGGACGGGGGCAGGTACCTGTAGATGTCGTAGATCTGCTCCTTAAAGCCCTTGTTGAGCATCTCGTCCGCCTCGTCGATCACCAGCATCTGGACACACACAAGTCCACGCGAAAACGAGACAATTTTTTCCAGGGCGTAAATTCCTGGACGAAAGATGCATATATTTATCTGCACACGTGTTCGTGTTGGCGCGTGGTATGCAGTTAGATGTAGAGGGCCAAGGGTCAGACAGAGCCTTGCAAAGTGCGGAAAACAGTACTCACAACACGTGGTGCATGTGGTATGCATACATGATAAAGCACACATGTGGTGGCCACATTGGAAAACAATACTTAAACAGCCAACCCCAACAATCCGACAAGCTCAATACAGTAATCAGAACACGATTTACACATTTATCTGTGGCCAGATTGAAACACAATACGCCAACAGCCAACCCCAAAAATCCGACATGCTCAATACAGGAACGAGAACACGGTTTACACATCTGTGGCCAGGTTGAAACACAATATTACGCAAACAGCCGACAACCAAACACTTCCGGCACGCTCCGTCGCTCCATCACCTGGAGGTTGCGGGTGCGCAAGTTGCGGCGCCTGATCATGTCGAACACACGTCCGGGAGTTCCGGACACCACCTGCAACGTTCCGGACAAAAAAAAACAGCAGCCGAAAGTCGACCCAAAACCCCCCAAGGATCGGGGCAGGGCAGGAAAACGCAACAGTAGTTAGGCCTTCTGTTCCGTCCAAAAAAAACGTAGCCGAAAACAGATCACCAAGAGAATCAAACCCCAAGGATAGGGGCAGGGCAGGACAGCGCACGCGCAAGCTATTGGTCTGCATGTACGAGCCAACAACAACTTCGTGTACCAGGCGGCTGACGCGTCATGCACGTGGCAAGACATCTCTGGACACGATGGGCACACCAAGCCAGGGGACGTCGAGGAAACACTGGTCCTGCAGCCATCTCGACGTGCAAATCGATCGTGAGACTGACGGATATGCCTCGTCAACGGAACAGGAGTCGAGTGTAGTGCACTACAGTACCACGACGGTCCTGCGGTTTCTTGTCCGTCACAGAACGAAAGGGCCATTGACTATAATATTGCAGTAAGGTCGGTCAAGTACTAGAAAACCTCACCTGAACCCCGTAGTCGAGGCGGCGGATGTCCTCTCCGATGCTCTTGCCGCCGATGCAGGCATGGCACTGCACGTTCATGAAGTCCCCCAGCGCCAGAATAACCTGCTCCAAGAACACAAAAAAAGGATGAACAACGCATGCAATCACCAACAATTCCAGAGTGCCCAACCAACACGCCAGAAGGCCACCGTTCAGTAGCAGAAAAGACCGTGTGCAGCAGCCGCATGCGAAATAAACACAGCCCAGAGGAAAAAAAAAATTGCACAACATGCTACGCGGACAATGTGCAAAGTATCTATCGAAAAATATTCTGCAGGACCACGAGGACCCGCAGCGGATACAGTAGTGTCCACCGACCATATTCACCTCACCAACAAATAAAAAAATCACACCAACACCAACAAAGCTGTCCCCATCCCTGCCCCTCATCGGCCAATTGTCAAATCCACGAACCTAACCCAAACTTATCGCATCGTACCTTTTGAGTTTGCTCGGCCAGTTCGCGCGTTGGCGACAGCACGAGCGCCTGCGTGTCGGACGAAGTCGTGTCGAGCATCTGTAGGATGCCCATGGAGAACACTGCCGTCTTACCAGTCCCCGACTGATTGTCATCACACGATTGTCATGATTGTCATGATTGCCATCACGCGGTCAATCGGCGAGTTGAAGTGGACGATGGCACCCGGCAGTGGATGATGTGTGTCGTGGAAGATGGAAGGAAGGACGTGGTAGGGGTAAAGAACGAGACACACAGCGCGCAGAAATGGTCAGCGTCCTTCATATACGGGATGAGGTGATACAGGGAGTGACTATTTAACAGATGAAAGCAAAGGGTGCTCCGTGTCAGGTTCGGTTCGACGACAGGAAATGTGCCTTGTGCGATGCCCCCAGCACCGGCGACGCCTCACAGTCATGCGGCGGAGCGGCCGCCTTCGACGTTACCGGCTGATCCGTCCATGGCCGTCTATTGCGGGTCAGCCGGTAAACGTCGAACGCGGCAACTCCGCCGCATGACTGCGAGGCGTCGCCGGTGCAGGGGGCATCGCACACGGCACTCTTCCTGTCGTCGAACGAATGATATAACGCCTTCTTGCAAAGTCTTCGCCAGGGGACATTTCGAGATTCGTCTAAGAAACACGGATCGCGCAAGCAGCAAGAGCATAAACCACCCGTGGCACTGGCGTCTCTGTTGCTGGCAAACATTCAACAGAACGAAAAACAACACAAGCGAAAACAGATCGGAAGAGGGCCCAACCAACCAAACGTATGTGACAAACGATCCACCTGACTCTGGGCGATGACGTCCCTCCCGCTGGTGATGGGCTTGACAGCCCTCTGCTGCACCGCCGAGGGACGCTCGAACCCGTAGGCGTAAACCCCGCGCAGAAGTTCGTCCTTCAGTCCCATCGAGTCGAAGTTCTCCACTACCTGTGCACATTAAACGTTTGTCAAAATGAATACCTCACACCGCGTTTTTGCCATGTCACTCGCTTCCACCTACAGTCGACCGACCTCAATAGGGCCGGAACGCGCTTAGGTCGATTCACCCGCCCGACAGCGGGCACGCCTACTACGGAATCTACGTAATCTACGGTTCATCTCACCTCGACATCGCCCTCGATGGTGAACTCGATGTTTTCGTCCTCATCGAAATCTGAACGTAGATACACCACAGCAGAACGAGCAACAGAGAGAAGCGCGATTAGGCGCATTCTCTGCTTTGTTGCATGTTTGAGGTACAGTAGATCGCAAGACTGGACCCACGGTGTGTTGGACTGGAGGATATTGCCTTACTGCCATCACAAAGGATCAACGTGTCTGACCCAGCGATGATGGGTATAACAGCCTGAGACGGAGTCTTCTTGGAAGCCAGACTCCCAGGTTGATGTGCAATGATGAGCAAAACAAACTTCCGCATCTGCAGCAGGTCTTCCCATGATGCTGCGTGTTGTGTAGACGGGATAAATCGGTCGTGTTTGTCTTCGATGTGCACCTCGACAGCTACACTACGACAGCAGAGGCAGGAGGGGAAAAACAGGGATTTCGCGTCTCTACAGTGGTCAAGCCTCATCAGCAAGCATCACATCGCGCCGCCATCCTCTCCCATCTTGGCCTGCATGTGTACGAATACAACCGCAACATGCAACTGCTAAGATGACGCCAACAGCAGCAGTTGCCCCCTACGAACCCAACAACCACTGCGGTTGTTGGACGGTACATGTTTCTACAATGTGGCGTGAAAGCGGAACATTTGATAGGGCATGGCAACCGGGAGAGCTCACCACAGGATAAATCCCCACGACCCGATCTAGCCCCCAGAGGCGGTCCTAGCAATACCGATACCACTGCTTTCTGGTCCGGACTAAGACACGATAAATGCTATCTGCTGTGCATATTGGGACCGCTCAATGTTTTTCAAGGGCGAGGGTAGCAACGCCAGGACTGGTCGCGTTCGAAAAATTGTTGCCATGAATGTTCCAAATAGTAGATGGCAATGAAGCAATCGTTCTTTGCTTGAATGCGGGCGGGGGGGGAGGGAGGGCTCGTCTCGCTCAGGAGGGGGTGGTATCATCCGTCAAACCACAGTACAACGGGGTGGTAGTGGCACGATGTAGCGGATTTCAACGGCGATTTTGCTTGTGCCAGGCGTGTCGCGTTGTTCGTTACTCGCCCAACATTCAGCCCCGGTATCACGGCAAGCTGTCGAATGTTTCGTTGCTGCGAGAAGGCACCATCAGACAGATATCTCTCGTCGTTTGGGAAGAGACAGCTGCTTGCACCTGCGACTACAAGCAACTCTGTTGTTGCGGAATTCGTATCCGACAAGGAGAGCCGCACCGACACAACACAGATGCACTCTCGAAAGACACGAACCCAGGGGCTTGCACCACAAGCAAGGGTGTCGTAGGCCAAACCGGCCTTGCTGTCTGCCGTTCTCAAGGTGACGAAATACAGCAAGCCTAGCATGCTACATACCAGTGTACAAGCACGATCTACTCTGTACCACGCTCTCATCGCATAGCAAGTTGCTCAGTACAAAACACGAGTCGGCCGTTCCTCTCTACCCCCCCCCAACTCCCTCACCTATCCTCGACCCCCTAGCTTGAGCCATCGTACGTGCCGGGAAGATTAAACCCTGAGAGGTAGCTGTTATGCACCCCCTGCTCTCTGTCGTCGCTTATCGCTCGCTCTCTCGCAGTGGCCACACCCCACACCCGATCCGCTCCACGCAGATGAAATCCAGCAGCGTTCCTTGCCTCCTTTTTCCCTCCTTAGAATACGACTACACGCTAGAGCACGGAAATATATCAGATCCTCAATTGAAATGCACTGATTGTAGGGTCTCTGATGTGTAGGCTACAAGCGCTCACTGGCAGCTGGAGAAGAAAGCGCGCCAGCCAGCGCGGTCGCGAGGCAAAGCAAGCCGTGGGGTACGTACATAAATAAATGATTTCACGGGGCTTTTTCTAGGAAATGCCTCTGGTTGGGTCGTGAACACCCGAATCTCCGTAGATGACACAAGAGGTTATCCCGCCGCCTTTTCGCGAACACTCGCTCTCTGAAGGGTGAAGCACGAGAGGGCACACCCAGGCAGCAGAGTGTAGGTGAGAGTGGTCACAGTGCAGACTGCATTGCTTTCTTCGTACCATATTGTCTGTCGGCACAAAAGTCTCAGAGAGAATACAGGGCTGCTGAGGCGGAAAGACATCGGGGTGCATATTTCTCCGCATTTTTTTCGTATGCTCGAGACAGCAGCAACGAAGTCGCGACTGTTCGCACTGCAACCAACTCTTGTACGGCAGCCACGGAGAGCAGTCAGAGCACCAACCCGTCGCTACGAAACATGAGCTGTCTTCTGCTGCTAGTCATCGTGGTTTGAGAGCCTTTTTCGTGTACTGGAGTCACTATGTTCATCACTGCAGTCCACACACCTTGTGCGCGTCACACCCAGCAAGTCTGCGCCAGGAAACATGTTGAACCTCATACCTGCGCAAACCTCTCTCTTTACAGACCCCAACACAGCAGCGGGACTGCGCAACCCCGTTTGCCACATGAATCGCTAGACCTGGCCCCGCACCAACAGTGACGAGACCTTGGCAGCGCGGGGGAAATACCGTCACCGCCACCATGTCTGCGACGTCCGCTCCAAACGACGAGGACGCGGCGTTTGTTGGCGGCCGTCATGTTAGTGTCACCACTCTCACCACCAACCCGGGAGGCTCGAAGCTCTCCGAAAATACCCACAAGACGCTGCACGGGACTCGGGTGGTGCTGAAGCGAACGGCCGTGGTGGTCGTGTACGTGGTTGCCCTTGTGGTGGGCGCGCTGGTGCTGCTGCTCTACGCGGTTGTCGTCCTGCCTCCCAAGAGGTAGGCGCATGGAGTCAGCTGGTTCGGTACAGCCAGTAGTCAGCACATGTCACAAGAATTAGTTTTACTCTCGTTGGACCGTTCTGCCGATGCATTGTTTTTAGAAGTGGCCGACAAACAGAGGCTTTTTTGACAAAATGCAGTCTTCAATGGTACAATGGCAGAAGCGAGGTACGATTAGCTTAGAAGCCTGTGAAAAGGTGGCATCTTCCGTGGTATCAGGTACAGTAGTACCGTACAGTACTGCTGGAAAAACAATCAGTTCAAAATCTCTGCCTTTGAAGTCCAACCGCAGGGAAAGCACCCCCTACACCCCCACCATCAAGCTCCATAAGCCACTAACTGAGTTGTGGGCGTCCTCGAAATGACCCCTTGTCGATAACATTCTTCTAAGATTACTTGGCGGTGTCGATATCCTCATGGCATCATCCGCACTGGTGGTGTTGCAACAGGGCTCGAAGGCGTTTTTTGGGCACCGGGAAGGAGGACGAGGTTTTGACCAATGACTGGTGGGGGCTACATGATGGGGACGATGTTGCGGCGAGGGAGAAGAGAAGCCCCAAGAAGCTCAACATGCGCAAGGACATCGAGCTACGCACATGCTACATCACCACGAGGGATGGTGTCAAGGTGCGTGCGTGTGTCTTTGTTATTGGCGTCGACCTGAAACTGGGACCCTGCGAGGGGGCGTCATGTGTTTCTGTGTGTGTGCGTGTGTGTGTGTGTGAGAGAGAGAGAGAGAGAGAGAGAGAGAGAGAGAGAGAGAGAGAGAGAGAGACCGACAGACAGACAGACAGACAGACAGACAGACAGACAAAAAGGAGACAGAGAGAGACAGACAGACAGGGAGACAGAGAGAGATAGAGACAGACAGAAAGACAGGGAGACAGAGAGTCACAAAGACAGACAGATAGACAGACCCATGGACTGGGAGAGAGAGAGAGAGAGACAGAGAAAGAGACAGAGACAGAGACAAAAACAGAGACAGAAAGACAGATAGAAGGACAGAGACAGAGAGGTATTGTCTCCTGTTACGTTCTGACAAAGAAAAAGGTCGACATGCTACATGCTATTTCTCGCTTCCCTGGATGTCTTATTCTGCTTCCGGGAGAGAGAGAGACAACGCGTGCAGCCTCAGCTCCCCCGCGCACCTCTGTTGCCTTTGGCGTGCCATCATTAATGTAGAAAACACAGTGGCATTCACAGCTACAGTGATGCGTCGCGTACCCTAATGCCAGGGACCACGCATGCCCGTACAGATAGCGCCCTCACTGAAGAACCTCTGGTGCTAGTCTTGACCGAGGCCGAGGTTCTAGTTCCTCTTGAGGACTACAAATGGCTATATAGATTTTAGAGTGTAGGGATTCTTATTCGGGCTCACAAATGGTGCTCAAGTTCTTGCGATCGGTAAAGTGTTGAGTATGAAGTTCTTGAAGCGCGGGCACTGCTGTGTCTGTATGGCCCTCGCCGTGGACCGTTCATGTCTTGTTGCCTGGCATGTTTCTTCGCCGTTTCTGTTTGCTACCGGCATGTCGCCATGGGCCTACCACAAAACCTAACATCACCTCTAGAAGTTACTCATTTTCTTGCCCTTTTCCTTCCCCTTCCCCTTCCAAATCCCTTGTTGGTGCCGTGCCCGCGTGGCGTGTGTTGTTCTGCTCATCACACCACCTTTGAAGCTGGCCACGGACGTCTGGATCCCGCTCAAGGCTCTGGAGAAGAGGAAAACGCTGCCGGTCGTGTTCCATCAGGCCAGGTAGATAGAATAATCGCACACCTGCCATGCTGTCCGGGTTTTGGATCGTGCCAGTACAACAAAAATTGCCGTATGCATGTGGCTCTCTAATTGTGTTGGTTGCCGTAGTATTGGTGGATGTGGTCGTTGTTGTTGGCGTAATTCAGTGCAAATGTACAGGAGCATCGTGTTTCCATTGTCTGCGATGGTCGAAACCATGGGGCACGAGGTTCCGTGAAAATCATGAACGAGAGCACGACCCATGCCCCTAAAGAAACGCGCTTCATACAGCAGTGTAGACTGACGGGAGATTCGATGAAAGGCAAACACGGAAAAAAATAGATCGGCAAGAACATACAGTAGTTTCCGATCCGCCGGCGCCCCCACACCTCCTTCAAGGTACTACCGTTCGGCGACCCTTCGGTGGCCTTTCAATCTCTTCGTCAACGGCGGCAAGCCAATCAGCTTCATCAACGACCCCTTCTTCAAGAGTTTCTTGTCTCATGACATGGTTCTCGTCTCTGTTGATGTCCGCGGAACGGGAGCGTCTTTCGGGACGCACCCGGGACCATGGAGCCCCGAAGAGCAACAGGTGCAAGACCGGGCAACATGTAAATATACTCTATGTTATACAGTAGTAGCGCATTGTGTGTTTGTGTTTTTATCATTAGCATCGGCCGCGCTACCCGTCTGACCAAGGAAAAGAGGTAAAGTCTCAGTGCGGTTGAAAGCAGAAAATGATTCTAAAGGCCATGTATGTGTGTGTGTGTTTTCACCCAGAAAATAACTCATCGCCATCCACAGATAAAGAGTCCAGGACAAGCGTTTTAGCGACGATTTCATAGCGCAATAAAATTAAGAATACACCAGTGTAGTTTTTACCCTTCCTGTGTGTGTTGGTTGTTGTTTGTTTTGAAAGGATTCCTTGGAGGTGCTGGACTGGATCGACCAACAATCGTGGAGCAACGGAAGGGTGGCGCTTTGGGGCGTCAGCTACGAGGGCACGAGTGCTTTCTTCACATCGCTGCTCAGGCACCCCAGTGTGGTGGGTGGTACGCTTCCGTCGCCCCCCGCTTGGTACTGTACCCAACGAGAACACCGTCCTCCGGTTTGGCATGTACCTGGTTAAGGCACCATGGTGGCCTGTTGTGTTGCTCCCGTGACGTTGCTCTTAGAGGAAGCCTATTACTGTTCTTGGTGAAGCGTATGTCAAAGCACTGCTGTACCCGCCCTGCTCCGGGTTGGCATGTGCTTGTTTAGGGTACATGTTCAGCTGCTTTTATCGCGAGCCCCCGTGATCTTGCTCCTGGAGGAAGTCTATTTCTTGTCCTTGATTGAAGCGCAAAGCAACGTACCGTTGCACCTACCAGATCCTTAATGAGTCTGTCTGTTTTGAACTGTTCGTTCCTTCGCGTAATTCTGTACTATTGTCGCGTTTCTCAAGTTCGGACTCTCGACGCGAAAAATCGATTTCCACCCTGTCTGCCGCACGAAACCATCAGGTGTGCTGCTGTCCCATGTTTTTCTTCTGGGACGTGTACGACGACATTTCGCACCCGGGGGGGGTTCCGATGAGGCATTTTTCGGTGTCATGGCAGGTGGGAGCGGCGTCAACAAGGCATGGTGGCCGAGAGAGCAGTGTTTACACCAACGCACCAAGGCCGATTTACGCAACTCCTTTGCTCTCAAGGTTCCAACAAGACGTTTTACTTATACACAGACGCGTTACAGGGGGATGCGCTGGACGTGAGCGAGCATCATAGCGTTGGCAAGACTTGTCTAAGTAAATAATAATGTAGAGTCTGTTTATTTTTTGTGGTGTTGTCCGCGTACCCCCCCTTGCAACGGCAGGGTTTTAACGACTCTCTGGACTCCGGCTGGGTGCAGAGCACGGGCTGGATGGCGAGAATTTTCCTGGAAGGGGTGACGCCGGTGAAGTCAGAGGATTCTTGGGGGTACCAGGCCCACCAAGCCATCAGCCAACACAAGTGCGACGTGTTGTTGTTGTTGTTGTTGTCTGCCTAGAGAAGAGCCCCCCTCCCTTCCCAAACTTCAGTCATCAACCAACATAAGTGCGACACATTGTTGTTAATAAAGGAGACCCCCCCCCCGCGCCAACCAAGCCATCAATCAAAGTACGTTCGACACGTCACGTCGTTGACAGACCCTACCTAAAGACGACCCACCCCTCTGTTCCGGTGGAACTTGATCACCCTTCATCCGCGGTGTATCTACTCCAAGTTATTTGTTTTTTGCGCAGCTGGTGGCAAGTTTAGGCCGATCATGTCACGTGCAAGCCCTTTCTGAACAGGCCCGCCATTGAACCTTCCGGACAACTAAACTTTGGAACCTTCTTATAGTCCCTCACCTTTCAGAACATTTGTTATAGAGACAGCTATATTGGAGTACTTGAAGGAAGAACGACAACGTTCTCTAGAAACCGCCAACGTTCCCCCCCCAAAAAATAGAGATAGCTATTGATACATATTGGAGTAAATTGCGACAGATCGGCCACGTCTTGTAATAGAAACCATCCAACGTTGCTGACCCTCCGAAAAAACCTCATTACATACCACGTCTTCTATAAACCGTCAACTGGCCCTCCGAAAAACCTCATACGTATGTACATGCCACGTCTTCTATTCTAGTAGAAACCGTCAACGTTGCTGCCCCTCCGGAAAGCCATTACATACCCCCTTGTTCATGTCTGCGTCTCCCCTCTTCTCTACGTCAACAGAGACAACTGGAGTCTTCTCGAGGACGACCACATCCGGTACATGGACGACAGGTCGAGGCAGACCGGCCGCGTGGTCAGGTCTGCCTGCGCCAGCCAAGCCGTGCAAAATCTCCTCGCCGAGAGGCACGGGTGTTGCGGCCCCGCTCCAGGGCCGTCGTCAAACCCACGCGGTGGTAGTGGCCCTGACTCCGAGGAACCCTCGTGCGCCACCTTGGTGCGTTGGGCTACGGGCGGTCAGCCTCGTCTGCCCTCGGTGCCTATGGTGAAAAATAATCGTCATCCCCATATCTAGCCAAATGTTGATTTAGCTTTGCATCTCTGCTAGTTAATAAACCTTAGGTTGTGAGTTTGTGGTATGAAGAGAGCGGCCGATATCCTACTGGCTGATTTCGGAGAACGGGAAACCTGGCGCGGTCTAACGTGCGATTGGTTTGAGCTTCTTGAAGAACCGACGTTGGGTTTGATGTGCATCTTGTAACCAAAAATTATTAGTTGTGGGGCTCAATGCTATGTGCTCAACCTCCACTTATCTATTTTCTTTCCGCAGGAGACGCTTCAAAGAAGAGAGACCTTCAGCAGTATTTTTCTCTGTGATCCTATGATAGCGTGACGCGCTTGTCCTCACACCTTCTTCCGACCAGCGGCCACCCGACGGGCTGCGGAGCCATAGGCATGCATCTAGATTGTACAACAACCCCCCCCGCCCCCCCCCGACAGCTTCTGTTTCATCCTTGTGATGTGATAGCCTGGGCCGGCAATAACCTGGCATATCGCTCCGTCCCGGCGTTGTAGAGACGCGAGGTCTACATGGTCTAATGACTACGGCATGCGCTTACATGAGTATCCCCCCCCCTCCCGACCTCAACGCTGGTAACTCGGTTTCTCTCCAGGCATCACCGCCAAATTTTGATGGCATCACCTCGGCACTGAGCGCGGACTGCTCATCGGACGAGAATAGTGAGCGGAAGGCTGATTCCACGCCCCACGGCAAGCCCGGCATGGAAGAGAGCGGCTGCGAGGCTAGCGGCGGGGAGAGAACAGTGGCTGGTGGCGGCACCAGTGGCAGTTTTGAAGAGAAGGAGGAAGGGAACGACCAGGAGAAAAACGACGGCGCCACTGGACAAGCACAGAATGGTGATGAAAAGATGGTAGAGGAGACACCGCAGCAGCAGCAGCAGCAGCAGCAGCAGGAAGAAGAAGAGAACTTAGACAAGATCCTCCCTTTCTACCTTCACGTGTCCGGATGGCTTGACGCGTCTGCGCACGCCGCGGTAATGGCCTTCACGACACTCCCTTGTAGGTGAGTGATGATGTCCGACCACTTAGCGTTTGGACCTAATACCTACCTCTTTTTCTTGCGGCCTACGGATGCTCATATGCACACGTAGTCAGTAGAAGCGCTCCAGACGCAGGACCTAGGGGTTCCTCTGTCCGGGCCGCCTGAGGTGGCTGGTTTGGGTGACGTTTTGGCCAGCGGTTGTTCATGGCCATATTTGTAGTCCTATTCCGCAATAATACCCTGTAAAAATCGCCCATCTGGGGGGGGGGGGGGGGGGGTGTACTCATAGTCGTGCATGCCGTAGTCGTTTGACCATTGACCTCGCATCCCTACAAAGCCGGGACGGAGCACGCCGGGTTCTCACCGGACCAGGCTCTCACATCACCAAGCGCGAAGCGCCGTGAGGTATTTGGCGAGTCGCATGAAGGGTGAGCTGCATCCTGCTAAGGGTGTTCGGCATCTTGTGCTTACTTCCTTGCGTACGGATGACAGCTACGTATGACTTAATTTATTTTCTGGTGCTTTTACTTCCAGAGACAAGTTGTAAGCACTGTGTAACTGCCTCGAGGAAGCTTGACCATTTCAACACAACGTGGTGCGATCATCCCCCGTTGCGCGAAGTGAGGTTTCTCCACCCCGCACAACATGATCTACTCGACCACCATTATGGTTACCCGCCAAAAAAAAAACCGAGGTAAAAAAAACAAAACGGTAACCTGGTTGCCGAGTTCACGAAGTGAATTGGCTTGTTTTACAACGTCGTTGCCAAGCGACGAAAACCCAATCCCGATGGCAAACACCGAGTGGGGGGCTTGTTTTACAACGTCGTTGCCAAGCGACGAAAACCCAAACCCCGATGGCAAACACCGGGGGCGGCGGCTTGTTTTACAACGTCGTTGCCAAGCGACGAAAACCCAACCCCGATGGCAAACACCGGGGGGGGAGTGGGGGCTTTCTTTTTGAGGGCATCGAGATGGAAGGAAAAAACATTTAAAAAAGGTAACGCTTTCAATAATGCAACGATCATCCACTTGGAGGGGCGATCGATCTACATGCGGCGGTGTTGGCTGTGGAAACTAGCCCTAAAGCCGTACCCGTGACCCTGTACTCGAGGTACAAATAGCCTAAACTCGTTGTTGTCTTGAACTAGCACAGCGGCGATTGATTTGTCGGTGCTATTTTTCTGTTATCACGTGGTGATCGAAGTCTTGTGCTTTCCCTCGGCGACTTTCCGACAGAGGCTCGGAGCTTCTGGTTGGACCCTGGAACCATGGGGGGCACCAGCACGTCCGGCCTCACCACGTCACGACTCTGTCTAAGTGAGTACAGTACCCGTCTTATGGTAGTTGTTGTTGCTGTTGCTGCTGCCATCGTCGTTGTCGTCATCGCCGTCGTTGTAGTCGTTGTACTGCTGTACTGCTGTACTGCTGTAGGTCGTTTTTCCGCATAGAAGAACTAATCCGCACCCGAACTACAGTTTTTCTTACCATATGTTATGTTTTGTACGTCTGTAGGTGGCCGTCGACGTTGTTGTCATTGTCGTCGACGTCGTTATTGGTTTGTCGCCATCACCTTGGAAATCGTTGTAACTGTAACTGTAACTGTAACTGTAACTGTAACCTCTATTACCCTTCTCAATCCTTCCCTCTTAGGTCCGGCCTGCGACGGCTGCCGTAGTCATCACGGTCCTGCATACAAACACAAGTTATCGAGGGCGCTATCGTACATCGCTGTCTCATGTTCGTCTTGGTGACGCAATTCGCTTCCCTGGGAAGGATTGACACCCCGTGTGATGTTTCTGAAATTTGGTAGTATCTCCGTGAATGATTGCGACGGTCAGCATATTCCTTCCTGTTCTGTTGGTCCCCACCGCACGATTTTGGTAATTCCCCGCCCATGATCACGACCACCAGTTTATTCTTTCGTTTTCGATTGCTCTCTGGTTCCGTCGTTCTCGCCGCACCGTACCGCGCGCCGGACGCGTACGCCATCAACTAACGTCCAGGTTTGACTTCAAGACCGAAGTTTCAGGGTTCCTGGTTCAGCGTCTCTCCCAAGACAACCCTTCGGACTCGGCAAAAGCATCGGACTCGGCAAAAGCACCCGCGGCCGACCCAGAAGCGCCTCTCGAAAGCAGCACGGCGGCGGAGGCCGGGACAACCACAGCGACGAGAGATGCCCAAGCTTCTTCTTCTCCCGCCCATACCACGCCGACGCGCTTAGACGTGCCGTCATCGTCGTCGCCCACTCCATCTGTGCCTCTGCTGCAAGACGGCGGCGATGCCGGTGCCAATGCCGCCGCTGCTGTTGATGCTGGGGCGACGGAGGCTGTTGACGCTGCTGCGGAGGGCGGCGGCGGCGCGAGCGTTCTCCTCGATGAGAGCCAGGAGTCGAAGGCCCTGTGGAGGCGGGCCCGGCCTAGGGTCAGATACTTCACGCACCAGGCAAGGGGGGCGGGTGTACTCATAGTCGTGCATGCCGTAGTCGTTTGACCATTGACCTCGCATCCCTACAAAGCCGGGACGGAGCACGCCGGGTTCTCACCGGACCAGGCTCTCACATCACCAAGCGCGAAGCGCCGTGAGGTATTCGGCGAGTCGCATGAAGGGTGCGCTGTATCCTGCTAAGGGTGTTCGGCATCTTGTGCTTACTTCCTTGCGTACGGATGACAGCTGCGTATGACTTAATTTATTTTCTGGTGCTTTCACGTAACTGCCTCGAGGGTGCTTGACCATTTCAACACAACGTGGTGCGATCATCCCCCTTGCGCGGAGTGAGGGTTCTCGACCCCGCACAACATGATCTACTTGACCACCATTCACGGTTACCGCCAAAAAAAAAACAGAGGAAAAAAAAAAAACGGTAACCTGGTTGCCGAGTTCACAAAGTGAATTGGCTTGTTTTACACGTCGTTGCCAAGCGACGAAAACCCAACCCCGATGGCAAACATCGGGGGGGAAGCACCAGGCAAGGGGGGCGTTTTTTTTTGTTTTTTTTTCCACGTCACTTCCAAAAGGCATCTACTCCCGACAGATCATGTATGTCAGATAATTCACGCAACAGGCAAGGGAGGTATTCTATCTTCCACGTCACCCTCCAAAACGCATTTTAATTTTTTATTGCAGTACTCCCGACAGATCATGTATGTCAGACACTTCACGCAACAGGCAGGAGGCACCTTATCTTCCACCTCAACTTCCAAAAGAAGTTGTTTTCTGCAGTTTCTGTTTTTATTCCGACGGCTAATTTATGTCAGATACTTCACGCAACAGGCAAGGAGGTGTTTCTTTTTCCATGTCGCCTTCCAAAATACATTTTTTTTCATTGGCGCTTGGACAGATCATGCATGCGGTGATACGTTCGCACACAGTGGCAGCTGCGTGGTAGCACGCGCGCTCTACCTTGCCTGCTAGTGGGAACGGTGGGTGTGACGTTCCAGGTACATAAGATAGCGCTCTATTTTTGCACAAAGCCCCCTCTTTTTCGGATCCCGTGTCTCAATTACTGCCGTCTATTCCTGACAAAGTGTCTGTTTGTCACCCCTACCACCAATAAAACTCCGCGGTTGGTTGCTGTTTTCGAACATGGTCCTGCTCGGCAGGAAGAAAGATGGCACGATTCCGCCGACTTTCCTTCGGATCGCGCCGACAGGACCGACGTGTTGCTGTTCCTAGGCGACACGGAACAACACCCGCTCTCCACCAAGCAGACAGTCCCAGGGGGACCCGCAACAAATGCGCAGAAAGAGGGGGAGGGTGCGGCAACGATCCACCATGGCGTTAACGCTGAAGGGGTAGAGGGGGGCGAGGGTAGTGGGGGCTCTGAGCAGACTGGACGTGAGCTGGGGAGCAGCGGAGGCGAGGCTGCGGCGGACGGGAGCGGTGCGGAGGCTAAGCGGGGCGTGAGGGTAAGGCTGTCATCACGCTTGACAAGCTGGCCATCCTTCAGGAAACCCAGGGTGAGGGGCGGTGGTGGTGGTTGGCGACTAGCAGCGGTGGGGTACAGAGGTCAGGGTATTCTTTGGGTTAGCCATGCAAGTTGCGTCCTCACCACCACCACTGTCGTTGTAGTTTTTTCTGTCTTCGACGTGAATACGTAGTATCGCGTACAACGCAAGGGCGTACGGCAGTGTCATGCACGTTTTTCTCCCCGCCCCGGAGTTTATGGGGCATCGTGTTTTTGGACCGGCCGGCGCTACAGTGGGGTGTTGGGATCGTAGCTGCGGTGGTGCGACCATGGCAATGCAGCTCGCGAAATGAAGACCAGACAGACGGTCGCGAAGGACACGTGAAACGATCCAACTGTGCTCGTTCATGGACAAAACAGCGACCGCGTCCTTAAGCTAACCCTAACCGTAACCCTAACCCTACGTTTGGGCGGGCTCTTTTGTTTCCGGCCGTGGCAACGACGAAGCTGACGCTGTCCCAAGGCTCGGGGGCGCGGGAAGAGGAAGCAAGGACCCACGAGCTGGAGGTGGACATGTTGGAAGACCACGACGGCGAAGGGATCAGCCGATGGGCAGCCATGACCGAGTTCTTGAGCCTCATCTCCTACCAGGTGGACAACCGAAGGACGTGTCGAAGGACGTGTCGACGGTCCATGCCTTGTAATCGGTGTCGGTAGTGTTTTGTCTCCCACGTGCACTACTTCCGGAAGGGTGCAGGTCGGCCCGTTCCTCTCGAAATGCTTGTCTACTTTTTGTTTTTCCGTGCCCTTTTTCTTGTTTTCCGAGGTCGCGTCGGTGCTTGTGTCTCTGCTGTCTTGGCATGGCTTGATTACCCTAACCCTGCTGTAGCGGTGACAATGATCTCGGTGCTGATGGCATGGCGGTTCCGTTCCGGCGACGCTCATGATTATGACGACGATGGTGATGCTCATTTATTTTTTCTTCAGATGGACGGAATGCGGTCGAACCACTTGCGCTTCACCTCTGCGCCGCTGAGACAGGACATAGAGGTGCGGAATTGCAGAGAAGAATATTAGAAAACTAGTCGCCGTAGTGTCTGTAGCGCACAGCAAGTTCGCTGTACGATTGCTTTGATTGGTTCATGAACTTTTGCAGATTTACACTTATCATCACAGGGCGACAGCAGCGACAGCAGTAGTCACGACCCCATGTCTTCGACACGCTTGATCTCACGCGGAGGGATTGGAAAGAGCAAGGGATAGCCGCAAAGCTGCATTTTCGCCGTGGCTAGAATCGTTTACACCTCATCTCCATCTTGGTTCTGTCTTGCCCTTTTGTCTTTTGTTGTCATGGGTGTGCCTCATCCCGTCGAGTTGTCATCATGGTTGGCTCTTCTCCCATCTTTCCATCTGTCCATTTAGCGACAGAGCCCCAGCAGTCTAAGGGTAGCATTTACGAAGCACCCGCCCATCCTGAAAGACTGCTGTGATGCACGCTTTACATAACCCTCTCAACAAACGAACCACGAACAGGTGACGGGATACCCGGTGGTGTCGCTGTGGGTGAGCGCTGCGGACGACATTGCAAAGCTGGACGTTTTCGCGTACCTTCAAGCTGTTAGACCCAGGTAGGATCGAGTTGTTACAGGTCACGTGCGTCTTCGGGCTCCTTGGCGCTAATTTTTGTCAAGAAAATATGGGCGTGTGATGTTACTGCTGTGTGGCTGGCTTCTGTCCCGTACACTATATCTTTTTCGCTACTCTTGAAGGCAAATAACGGTTTTCGTTGGCCACCCTGCTCACTGGCAATTCGTGCGGTAATTGAGCGTTTAGGGATAGGTATTTAAAAGGATAGCCGATGCAACGACATATACTTTCAATGATCCGACAGAGCGTGGGACGGGGACACGACAATCGGTCTGCACACCGCTCCGCGATGGAGCTGGCGGAGTGGAGCAGTTCCACTGGCTTGTGGGATGCCTGGCGCTGGCGGTTGATTTCAAGCTCCGCTCTGAAAAATGCGCCATTGATCCCGGGATAATGGGGAGCGTTACATAGCGAGGGTAACCTGACATAGACGCGTCGCCGGCAGCGGTAGCTCTCTCGACGCTGATGCATCTGGCGTTGTTAGTGAGCTGTACTGCTATGACTCTGTCCCGAAGTCATCAAGTAGACGTACCCCCCCCCCCCCCCCCGATATAGCCGCAGTATCCCGCTACTGCGTTGAAACAACCTCTGACTCTATCCCGAAGCCATCAAGTAGGCGTAACATCCCCCTCCGACAACTATATATAACTGCTGTGGTTCAGCAAGCGTGTCCATATTTGTGCAAGGCCTAGCCCGGCGAGCGGGATACGTCCAGGTC
>FN649746.1:138704-166062 GCA_000310025.1 Ectocarpus siliculosus | reverse complement strand
CCCCCCCCCCCCCCCCCCCGGTGTTTGCCATCGGGGTTGGGTTTTCGTCGCTTGGCAACGACGTTGTAAAACAAGCCCCCCGCTCGGTGTTTGCCATCGGGATTGGGTTTTCGTCGCTTGGCAACGACGTTGTAAAACAAGCCAATTCACTTCGTGAACTCGGCAACCAGGTTACCGGTTTTTTTTTTTCCCTCTGTTTTTTTTTTCGGCGGTAACCATAATGGTGGTCGAGTAGATCATGTTGTACGGGGTGGAGAACCCTCACTTCGCGCAACGGGGGATGATCGCACCACGTTGTGTTAAAATGGTCAAGCACCCTCGAGGCAGTTACACAGTGCTTACAACTGTCTCTGGAAGTGAAAGCACCAGAAAATAAATTAAGTCATACGCAGCTGTCACCCGTACGCAAGGAAGTAAGCACAAGATGCCGAACACCCTTAGCAGGATGCAGCTCACCCTTCATGCGACTCGCCAAATACCTCACGGTGCTTCGCGCTTGGTGATGTGAGAGCCTGGTCCGGTGAGAACCCGGCGTGCTCCGTCCCGGCTTTGTAGGGATGCGAGGTCAATGGTCTAATGACTACGGCATGCACGACTATGAGTACACCCCCCCCCCCCCCCCTCCGTCTATCTTGACGAAGGACGGGACTGTCGATCTACGTGACGGAGGGGTGTTTCCGAGCGGAACACCGTAAGGAGGCCCTCAGGACAGAACCTGTCGACGTCCGAGCCCTGCCGGGGGTACCTATCCACAGGTACCGGTGCCGCTTGTTCGTTTTGGTAGCAGACGTGCCGGCGCCGGGTTGTTGACCCGAGACATCGAGCACGAACTCGCTTGAACAGCGCACTTGTTTAAGGTTTTTGTGACCTGGACACTATATTCTGAAGATTGCAAGCCGTCCTACGGCTGTCGCTTTCTGCTCGATTTTTTTTTATTTGTTTTTCGTCACCATGTGTTGGATAGTGTTGTCGTGTTTCGTGTTGGGAAAAAGTCTTACCCCCCGGCGACAAGCGCAGCGTCTTGCCGTTGTGTGCTGTCGGTTCGGCAACATCATGCCGTTGTGTTGCTGTTGGTTCGGGCCGGGGGCAACGCAAGTAGTTCCGCCACTCATGTTTGTTGTTGTTGTTGAGGCCTTTGATCGTCCAGGTCGCTGTAAGGGTGACGAGGCCTAGCCCCAAGGTATTCATAGTAGTCCGTTCCGGCAGCAACGGTGAGAAAATACGGATCGGCTCATGATGCCACTGCCGCAAGTGATCAATTAGGGTTAACCTGCTGCATTCTACATGTTGGTCATGCACTAAAATGACCCCGTGCTGCACTGATGAAATTGGCGTATTTTCTGGTAACCGTTCGTCCGCGCTCGTTGACCTAAAACGCGCGCCTGGACCGCTCCCCTTACCCTAGCCCTAACCCCTTACCCTTACCTGGGGGTCCTTCTTGTCGCAGCTATCTGCGGTCAGACGCGCAGCCGCTGAGGAAGGGGCAACCAGTGGAGATAAAGTTCAAGCTCATGCCCACCTCTTTCAAGTTCCTGAAGGGACAGGTACATACGTGTTGCTGACGATAGAGACTCTTAGGTCTACCTTGAATTTGAGACCCGGGAATCTGAGCAACGAAAAAGGATGCTGGTCATATTTGTGAACTCGCTCTGTCGCCTTCGCCATGCTAGCGCCGCGACACCACTCGGTGGCAACTTTCTCCCTCGCTATCCTGCTCTACGTTGGTTTGGACTTGGAGCAGAGGCGTGTTCGAGGGCTAGCTTTGCACTTCCCTGTAAATGTGGGGGCGAACGCAGAGGTGTGCGATTCGACTGTTAAAGTTCGATTGCTCCACCACAAGCAAGAGACTGCCATACCGAAGATGGTGGCTTTGGAAAGAACTGGCTGACAAGAATTTTCCTTGCAAGTGCCGGGCGGCTTTCGATAGCACCCTTCGAGCTTGCGAAGCAATCGATCTTTGAAAAATCGATCGCATACCCGTGCGCTCGCGCATTTCTCACGGCATCCATATCCCGGCTACCTTCGATCTTGCGATCATTTGCGCGTCTACCATGCACCGAGTCTATCACAGCGCACCACTAAAAAACGCACGCATCAGCCAGGCTGCGTTCCTCCACATCCCCCCCTCCTGGTCTTGCTGAACTACGATTCCTCCCCCCCCCACCCCTTGCCTTCAACGTTCCGGTTCTGATGTGCACCCCACACGACTCTCGAACCAACCAAACGTAATCGGACAGCGGGTGCGCCTGTCCATAGGAGGGGCCGACGCCCGCCACTTCCACCCCATCATCCCGACTCCTCCTGGAAGCCGCACGGCCTCTAGCGGGGGCGCAGCAGCCGCCATCCCCGGGCGTAGCACCGCCGCCCCGGGCGGTAGCGCTTCTGCTGCTGTGGGAGGGGCGTCGAGCAGCGTTGCGACGAAGAGGGTGTTGCGGGTGCACACCGGCGGCGCGTTCGCTTCGAGCATCAGCCTGCCCGTGCCTTGCCGTGGTGGCAACGACATCGTCGGGGCGGAGCGGGGGTCTCTGCGACCGGGCGGAGAAGAAGGCCTGCTGGCGACGGCGCGGGCCAGCAACGGTTAGTTTTGTGGGATCGCCGCGTGCGACGCGCGAGGCTAACTCAGCTTCAGTAGGTGGAAGAGGCCGAGGCTAAATCAGTTTCGGTAGGTGGACGAGCGCCCACCAGTCGAGGCGTTGTGTAGTCTACTCCTTGACGAGGCGAGAGCTGAAGCACTAGACAAGAGCCCGCAAGGCGCACCTACCCACCTACCTGGCGGTTGCCAACGGCATGGTTTCTGAATGCCTTTGCAAGTTCGTGATACTTTTCCGCCTTTTCCGCCCGTAAGAAGAGAAAGCTTGCGGACACCTGTGTGTATCTTTCGTCCGGATGTCTGTCTGGCACTCTTTCGTTGCCAGCGCTCACAATGGGGGAACCGTAGATAATGCCGACCGGACTAACTACGATAAATTCTACTGGTACCACGGCAGTGTGAGAGCCGGAAAAGCGAATGGTTTCGTACGATGATTCGGGGAACGCGATCATTTTCCATCTATCTATCAATCAATCCAGTCGGCCGCCGGAGCACGGACATTTCCTACTCGTTTTCTTGATGATTTACGGACTGTCTTGCCGTGTAGTCATCAACACAACCATTCGTGAGACGATAGTTGTGCATGTAGAACGGCAACAACCACAAGCACAAGCACAACAGCATGACCCAGCACCACCCCGTCACGTTTTTCCGCCCGCAAAACCACAGCAGTGGGCGCAACTCCAACATTACCGGGGCGGGCACGCAGCCTGTCCTCCATCCCTAGGCGCCTGCCTTCTATCAGCGGCGACAGCTTGTTGGCGGAGGAGGAAGAGGGGGGCGACGTGGTCCGCAGGCATCGCAGCGAGGGGCGGTTGCAAGACTTTCTGGGCGGCTTTGCTCCGGGGGCGGAGAGGCCGGGAGGGTTAGGCTTGTTCGAAGCGTGAAGGGCGGCCTAGATGGGCAGGTGGTACACAAGTCCGCGAGGTTTCTTAGAGTAGATTGCCCTGCTCACGCAGGGCTGCCTCCAACCCGAGGTCCGCTTTCCTTTGAACGTGCGTGCGTGGTTGGTTACGACCAAGTGTTGTCCAAGTAAAACGCCACGAGACTTGCGTTACGCGAACAGCCGGCGCGCGGCTTTTTTTTTGCCGAAGCTTTTTCGCCGAAACTAAATACTTGCGGAATCGTCGAGACTCTAGTGGTGATCGTGCTTCACAACACTTACATGCACGCAAGGTTTTTAGGAAAAATGCAAAAAGCACAGAGAAAGACTAGTTGCACGTCCGAGATATATATGTAGTAGACACAGCAGTCGAAGGTTTTATGAAGTGTAATTGTTATTGTTTGTTTTCTTGCAAGTTTTTTGTTTTTTCTTTTTATTCTTTGCATTGTGTCAACCGCGGGCTGGTTGGTTGTGCAGCTAGAGGATGATCACACGTATGCGCAACATGGATGGCTGGTACACCCGAAGTCACGAGCCGGCCTTGTACTTTGTGTTGTCAAGAAGATGTTTTGGTTCCTCTGAACAGACGTCGCGCACTTGTTTGAGTTCGACGCCTGCATGCGACGTGGTGGGTTGAAGCAATGCGTAGATTCTTTTTTCCCCGTTGCTGCATACGTGTGCCGTGTTGGTCCGTGTTTTGGCTGCCGGCGAACAACGCGATTAGTACATCCGTGTTCCAAATCGCTCTAGGGGTTGGGTTCCATTGCGCCTCCTAAGAACTACAGCAGCACCCACGTTTTTTTACGGAGGCTGTTCACCGAAAAAAAAAACTGTGCCCATTTGTGGTGGGCGTGCTGGCTATTGCCCACCTTGCGTAAGGGTGCCGCAACATCCGCAACATCCGAACATTGGCTTAATAGTCACCATGTACATACTTCTAAAACAGCTTGACTGTTAGTGCACCGTATGCCTACAAGAAACAAATTTCGTCCAGCGATACCGTGTACTTCCTTCCTGCAAACGATTCTGGCACGATGGCACCACTCACATCCCTCCTGCAAAACTAACTCGTTCACCGTCACCTTTCAACAAATCTCATTCCAAAGAACTTCAGCGTGGTCCAACATGCGCACACGAAGGAAAGCTTAACAACAGCAAAACTAACCGCCATTCATGAAAGACGCATATTCAACCGCTAACATTCGCGCATTCGGCACCACAGTCACTTAAAAACTCGTTCGAAAATCCTTCTCTGTGGAGACGGCAACGGACACCAAAACCGGTGCACATGGCCAGACTGTCGTGTATTTCAACAAAAAACTATAATCTATGTTCATAGAGCCCCCCCCCCGCCCCCCCTTTATCTGCAAGAAGCTGAAATATATCAAGATCGACTGGAAACAAAAAAAAAACGCAGCAATTACTCAAAGGCTATTTTAGATTTTTTTTTCTTTTAACAAAACTGAGGACACTGGCTACTGTCTCTTCGTCGACGCCAATGAGGATCCTGGCTACTGTCGGAGACAGAGGCCGGTGCCGTGGCAGTATTATCCCACTGCCAGGGGAAGGCTATTTCCTCTCGTGATGTGTAAACGGTAAAAAACGAGGAGAAGAGGGTAGAAAGAGAGAGTGGCCATAGTGGCAGAGGGAGAGGAAAGTCGATAGTGGCAGAGGGAGAGGAAAGTCGAAGACTCTCCGCTTCCACTTCCTTCCTCCGGCAAGTGGCCAGGGACTTCAGAAGATATCCATCTCCGACGGTGCATTTCCTGTCACTCTCCTTGTGACAAGATACCCCGAGGGAGCCATATCTTCTTACACTTTGTTTGTGCACACATGGCATGGATGGTTGGTTATACTCCTGACAGGTGTCCTCGACATCACCCCCCCCTCTATGCGCCACAAGTCCATCTGTGCTAAAGATGTGCTTTTGGCGGCCATAGACATGAGTGGCTCATGGAGACACATGTATGTATTGGAGTTAACTTACCTGGTACAACATCATCAACTCGGCCTGATCACATTATATATATTATTATTATTAAATATACTCACAGGATGGTCGTCGTGACGTGATACATTTATTTTTTGTTATTATAGGAAAAAAAAAAAAATGGCTCGATTTTTGTATTTCTACAGCAAGCAGTATGGACCAGACGCCGACTGTGCACAGAAGAAGTCGTACCAGTGTCGACTTAGTTAGTTGTGCTGTCACAGCATCTTCCACGCACTTCTGCCAGTGCTGGTTTGTTGATTGGAGTCTTGTACGTCGAGATACAGCCGTGAGTGTAGAAATGTGTAGTGTCGAGGTGCCCTGTACCCAAGGGTCGTGTCTGCAGGCGGTTAAGCCAATCTATGCGCAGTTCCAGACAGTAGTCTGTGTGATGTGCAGACCGAAGTCCGTGTAGACCGAAGTCTGTTGAGACAGTGACCGAAGTCGATGTTGTTTCTAGATGCCGCTTTTGGGACTTGTACTTTCTTTCTTCTTCAGCGTACTTGCAGAGGTGAGATGTTGAGGGATAGTTGGGAGGTGAACCCGGTGGGGCTCGCAACACCTCGTGATCTCGCTACAATTACAATCCTCTGCTCAACCATCAATTCATTCGTGAGTTCCTCGCTAGAACTCGTCATACATGTTACGTTTTACCAAACGTCACATATCACACCGCATGTACGTATCATTGCATACAGCAATCATACAGCTGCATCTATTCTACTACACACATCCTACAGCAGTGATGCGCTGTATTTCAACACGCCCCCATGATGGATGCAATGTTACGTGCACTTCAACAACCCCAGTGTTGTTCTAAATCTACTGCATAAATCCTGCAAGTCTTTTACGCACCTACTTCAATTCAGTACTCTTACATTACACACGCCCCCACAATTTGTATAACGGTACGCGCGTTACTCATGCTTCAACAACTGCCTGTTCAGCTGCTATCCTGCTCCAAAAAAAATCGTCCTTATCTTCTTCTCCTTATCTTCTTATTCTCTCCCCGCATTCAGCGAACAAAGATCAGAATTTCGTCCCCAAGTTTGCTCAACTAAAAAAAAACTGCGCTTAACTGTTTCTACAGTAGTGAAATACATTGACTACGGTTGAATGACCATAGTAAACCTTTCATTCGTCGCATACTACTGTACCTCGACGCTCTTAGCACGTACGTAAACACATACCTCTATCACAGCATTTCTCTTTCATCTGGCCAATTATTTTACCTTACCAGAATCACACGTCATACGAAGTATCACAAACACCTATTCGTAAAAAAACCGTTCATTCTTCTATCTAGTAGACAGAATGACCCTGCAGCAAAAATCATGTCTGTGATGTACATGCCCGGGATTCACTTTATTTTCACAAAATTCACTCTTCTCTACGTTGCTGATGTTCGGTATAACTATTTCATACGTCATGACTTTCCTTCTCATCCCGTCTCCTTCTCCAGTGTAGCAATTAAGCCGTTGTTGTGTCTCCAGACGTCTTCGATGATGACGCTGTTGTTGTTGTTGTTGTTGTTGTCGTCCAGGAAGTACGCCTACTTGGTCTTGTTGGTCTTGTATGTCGTTGTTGTCCAGGTAGTCCTGTCTTGTATGTGATGTATTTCCGTGTCGTTGTTGTCCAGGTAGTCCTGTCTTGTTCTTCTCGGTTGTGGTTGGTGTGTAGTCGTCGCACCAGCTTTCTCGTGCTGTCGTTATACCCTTATACATCTGAAATCTGCAGTTCCGCCGCATGAAATCTCCTATTTCGTAGATCCTCCATGTTCTTGAACCAATGTCCGCAGTTTGACGAATTGGACACGTTCCAGATGCTTGGTCAATATGTCCGCAAGCTGCTCCTCACTCCTCACGAACTTTAGCACAATGTTTCCCTGGTTGACGTTCTGGCGAAGTAGCCAGTATCTCGTGCTGATGAACTTGCTGCGGCCTCGAAACATGGAGTTTCCTGCTGTGCTCAGCGCTCCCGTTGAATCCGAATGAAGCGGGATGTTGCCGCATGGAAATCCAAGTTCCGATAGTACATACACCTTGCAGATAAATTGCTTCCCTTGCTGCTGTAGCCATCGCGATGATCTCGGCATGTACACTTGATTGTGCTGTTAGCTTCTGCAGAGTTGATGCTGCACTGATGACGCCTCCCGCAAGTATGAAAATATATCCAGTAGAAGAACGCTTCTGAAGTCTCTCGCCCGATCCAGCGAAGTTCGCGTCACAGTAGCACTTCAGGTTCCATTGCCCTCTCCTGAACTTTAGTGGCATATCCGGGAATCCTCGAAGGTATCGCAGCACTCTCTTTGCTCCGACCATAGGTTGATTGGTAGGCTTGTTCATCCCTCTGCACAGGATCATGACGGCATATCCAATCTCCCATCTCGTCGTGTTAGTCAAGAAGAGGAGACTTCCGACTATTCCCTGGTAGAGTTTCTTGTCCTCGTCACTTAGATATATAGCATTCTCCGGCTCTTGTTCAATTTCTGGCCCGCATCCTGGAGTCGCCGCTGATTTGCAGTCCTTCATTTGATACTTGTCCAGTATGTTCATCACATATATGTGTTGGCTCACTGCGATTTCTCCGTCGCTCTGAGAAATCTCCATCCCTAGTAGTACACTGTAGTTCCGCTGGTCCTCCGTCCGTCATCTTGAATTTGTCCGATAGTTGTTTCTTCAAATCTTGAACCACGCTCGGTGTCTTTCCAGCTAGTGTGCAGTCGTCCACGTACACACATAGTATGGCATATGTCGGTCCAGCACCGTACACATATACGCACGGGTCGCTCAGTAGAGCAGTAAACCCGATTTCTTTTATTCCTTTGGCAAATGCGTTGCCGAAGTTCCGAGGGCTCTGCTTCAATCCGTATAAGCTTTTCTTGAGCTTCATCACCAGCGGTAATCCCGTCACTTCATCCATTATTTCGTATCCTTTAGCTTGATGAACATACACTTCTTCTGCCACTTTGCTCTGAAGAAATGCAGTCACCACGTCCATCGTTTCCACAACGTATCCTCTTTCCGCTGCAATTGCCATTAAGACCAGCTGTGAGCTAAATCTACTCACAGGTGCGTAGGTTCCTCCACAGTCGATTCCATGCCGTTGTCTCCAGCCTTGGTCGATAAGTCTTGCCTTCATAACTCTGGTTGCTTTCATCTTGTATAACCATCTCGATCCAATGGGTTTAGCTCCAGGAGGTAGACTCTGAATTGGAACTAGATCCGCCACATCATGATCTTTCAGGCTTCTCATCTCCTTGTCCATAGCTGCTTTCCATTGATTGGCATCCACAGACCTCATGGCTTCTTGATATGTAGTGGGTACAGGTATAGATGCTGGCGGCCGGACAGGTTCTCCGGCTGATGGATTCTTGATTCTTATATCTTGGTCTTGGTCTTGGTCTTGGTCGACAAAAGTCGCTAGTTTATTCCATGGCGATAGCCTCCGTAGCTCCGCTTGCTGCCGTTTGTTGTTTGTTGCTTGTTGAATATCAGTATTCCTTCCGCTGCTTCGCAAGTGCATGCGAGGTGTAATTCCTTGTTCTTGTTCTTGTTCTTGTTCTTGTTCTTGTTGTCCTTCTTCCTCGTAGTAGTCCTCCTCATATTTCGAATTATCTTTCACTTCCCCCTCGTTTCCGGGTATGTCGACATCCGCGGAAACCGATAATTCGTTTTCCGGTTCGTAGTCGCGTAGTACCTCAATGGTCGGTATGACTGGCGGCATGGCCGCGTCCATTGGTTCGATGAAAGTCACGTTTCTCGATGGAACGATGCGCTTGGTATGCGGATTATAAATCCGATAAGCGTTGCTGTTGGGGCTGTACCCAACCAGTATTCCGGGCCAAGCTCGATTTGCAAGCTTAGAGACTTGTACGTTTCGACGTGTACGAACGCTGACGATCCGATAACCCGTAGATGTCGTAGCGAAGCTTGTTTTCCAAACATCCGGTAGTAAGGCGTCTCGTTGTTCAGATGTACATGCGGCAGGCGATTCGTAATGTGTACCGCCGTGCAGCACAACTCGCCCCATAGATACTCCGGTAGTTGTCCGCCATGCATTAAACATCGAACGATGTTCATGAGCGTCCGTCCAGCACGCTCGCTTATCCCATTTTGTTGCGGTGTTGCCGGTGCCGTAAATTCTTGGACGATTCCAATTGTTTTGCAGAACTTCTTGTAGTACTCAGCTGTGTACTCTCCTCCACAGTCACTCCGAAGTCGCTCCAGTCGAAAACCATGCGGTATGACGATGTCGTCAATAAATCGTTCCAGTGTGTCGATGGCTTCGTCCTTGGTCCTTATCAGGTACACCACATTCATTCTGGAATATTCGTCCGTGAATTTGCTGACATAGTTGAATCCGCCCTTTGCAGGTGGCGAAATTGGTCCCAGCAGATCCGTGTACACCCGTTGACATGGTTGAACGGTAGTGTGCTGTGCCGTTTTGGGGTGCTTCCTTTGGGTGCTCTTCTGAAGTTTGCAGGTCTCGCACGGGTCCAAGTTGTCCGTGAGCTTAACTCCAGTTTCTTTAATGCGCGCTGCTGCCTGAATGATGCCCTTGTGGCAATGTGCCAAACGCCGATGTCAAAGATTGTATGGCTCCGCGCGTGGGACAGCAATGTATGCTTTCTCGTACGTGTTCATATTTTCCTCGTGGATCCTCTGTCTTCGTTCACGCTGGCTTGTGTCAAGTCGCACATCCAGGAAGTACAGCGTCCCCACTTCTCGTAACACCAGGGCGATTCTTGATTCATCTCTCGAAGTAGTCGGCAACTCGATTCGAGGTTGATCTGACATTATCGTATTCGCACCTTTCTTCTGAGCTGTTCCAGTAGAGAACAGGTGCCGCCCTAGCCCTGGAACCACTGTGCACTTGAACCGCACTCTCCTGTCGTTTCCTTCGCCATCCTTGGCGAAAACGTTGATGATGCCTTCACTGATCGCTTCAAGCTCAATTCCTCCAGCACCAATGATCTTCGTTGGCGTAGTGATGTACGTGAAGTCATCCAATATGTTTTCCAGATCCGGTAACAGGTCGCTGTCCAAGTAGTGGCCCGATGCTCCACTATCCACCAGTAAATTAAATTTTCCTTGATCGAATTCCACATAAGCAGCTCGTTGTGCTGCCATCTCCATGCGGCTGACGCATGGGTATCCAAGGTTCCCATTATAACCTTCAACCACTGTCTCTTCAGTTGGTTGCGACGTAGTTCGGACATTCCGGTTGTGAGCAGACCCTCTCGTCTCCTCATGAGCTGTTGCAGCTCTGTTGATAGTCTGATGATCACCGTTGTACATTCTTGGGGTTGAAAATCCAAGTACCATCCCTGTCTTGGACTTGGTGGCGAACAGGGTTAGCCTGTCTCGCCCCTTGTGTTTCTTCTGTTGTCGGCCCTCTCCTCGTCCTGTTGATGCATGTCGTGTGCCCATACCATCTTGTTGTTGGGCACGACACTCTGAATCGTCATGCAGGTGGGTGTTGTGCAACGAACACCACTTCCGTTGCCTTTGTTGTTGCTGCCGACGCGTAGGACGGTCTCTCACTTGTCGTACAGGTCGGCTGGATCTCGATCGCTGCTGATAACCGTTGTTGGATCCTCGAAGCCCATTGTTATTCCGCGATCGCTGTTGAAAATAGTATCCATTTCGCCTGTTTCCGCTGCTGCTGCTGTAGTTTCGTGTAGGAGCTCGGCCACTAGCTCCGGACAGTTCCGTTGAACATGCCCCAAACGGTGGCAGTTGTAGCATTCCACCGCATCTCCGTTGTATGAAGGCGTCGAATAACCTCCATCTCGGCGTCTTGGCTGACGAGGTGCTTCCGTTATGGCTGAATACCCCGCGTCACGAGCAGAACTCCTCCTATCCTTAAATGTCGTGATGGCGCCATCTTTACGGTTCCGATTGTACCACATGTTCCGCGCCGTTTGAGTGATGTCTGCCAGATCGTTGTACTCATTCCTCGAACTAGCATGGTACCGAATCAGGTGGTACTCTGCTGGCAGTCCTTGTAGTATGATGTCCCCAAGTTTCTCATCGGTGACGGTCCCTCCGATGAAGCGTAGTTGCTCCGCGAGATGCCAGACATGGGTGATGAATATGTCTGGATCAGTACCAGTTCGCATGGTAGCTGATTCCAATTCTCGTTCCAGGTTTCTCCGCCGGTGTTCATCGGCAGGCTGCAATTTAGATTCCAGCTCCTTCCAAACAGCTAGTCCGCTGCCACTCGATTCATCCACAGGCGCGCGTCGACGTAACACAGATTTAGCTGGCCCAATCAATATGTGATAGAGGATATTGAATAGTTGAGAATCGGCTTCCTCAAATTCGTCCAGCTCTTGCTGGTTCACGATAGAACGGGAACGTCCGATTGATGATGACCGTAAAGCTGTTCGTCTCGTTCGTGGTTCCTGTTGGCCTTGCGAAGAACGCTTCCGTGGTAGTTGCTCCTTGTACAGACGAACGACGGTCTCAGCTTGAACAGCCAGTCGTTCAGCAGTATCCGATGCGTCTTTCATCGCTCGTGTGATGGTCTTCTGTTCTTCGTCAGCATCAGTAAGCACTTTGCGGGCGAGTGCCGCCTTTTCTCGAGCTTCGACAGATGCTGACTCCGCTGAACGCAGCTGCTGTAGAGCTTCTTGGTATGCAGAGTCTTGGTCATCACGGTCTCCAGTGTCTTCGTGATCTTCATGCTCTTGGTCTCCACCATCTTGATCTCCATCATCTTGATCACCGTCATCACATTCATCGTGTAGTTCGTAGATAGGAGTAGGGCGCCAGTTCTCCCCTAGTTGTGTGTTGATGTTAGGCCGATACAAGGCCAAAGTCCTCCTTGTCGTGTACTTCCACTCTGGATACTCCGTATCCCTGCCGCTGAACTTATGCAGGCTCCTCAGCAGTTGGAAGTGCTTGCTGTCTTGGGCCATGGTCGATCCTTGTGGGTACTGGTGCCAGGTGCTGATGCCGAGGCTCTCCTTCCAGTAGTTTCTCCTTTTCCAATTCCCTTGAATTGTTCCTCCGTCAAATTCCTTGCTCAAATGTTGAGGCTTCTTGCTCAGATGTTGAGGCTTCTTGCTCAGATGTTGAGGCTTCCTTTTCCAGAACTGTACTCTTCGTTGTAATGTCGACTTGAATTGCTGATGCAGGTGGCCAAACCTGGCACAATTCTCGTTTCCGCGCGACCTCCGGTGCTCAGAGTGGTGTACTTGTCGTCGTTCGAGCTCGGTTCGTATTCCAGCGACACCCTATTTGTCGAAGTGCTGTCCAAGTTACCAGCTTCCTTCAGGGTTCGGGGGAAACTCTTTTCGAACAGCTCTCTCGATATTTTTCCAGCGACACCCTATTTGTCGAAGTGCTGTCCACGTTACCAGCTTGCCTTCAGGGTTCGGGGAAATTCCTGTGACGTCGAACTGCTCCTTTTCTTGTCTCGAACAGTTCTTGTCTTCCACCGCGATCCTATTGTGAAGTGCTGCACAAGTTACCAGCTCTCTTCAGGGTCCGGGGAAATGTCGTACAGTCCCTTCTTTCTCGCGCAACCCTTTTGTGAAGCGCTGGCCAATCCACCAGCTTAAACTTCAGGGTTCGGGAGAAAATTCCAACTGCAGCTTTCCGTGTCAGACTAGTGCGTAGTGTGACTGCTGAGTTCTTCGGCTTAACGGCTTACTTCCTGAGATGCGTATGTGTGCCGGCAACCCACTCGGTGACCTTGATGGTTGATGATAAGACTTATCTCTAGTCTTGGCTGAATTTCCTTCTGCTGCAGATGATGCAGCTCCTCCTTTCTCTGTAGATGCAGTGACTCCTGCTGCTCTCGATGAAGGAAATTTGTTGCCCAGCACCTAGCTCCTTATTAATGTAGGGTGGTCCGCAGCCGCGCTGTCTACTCTGTCAGGACGTAGACCCGCGCCGATTGGAGATCTTCTTCTACCGGTGGGGTTCTCGCGTGGTTGTGACGGGATCAGCGTCACCAATTCCACCGAGACGTCGTGTGAATTTAGCCGGATCAGGACTCAAATTTCACCGACCGCAGTTCTCGATTACACGGGTTGGAAATCGCGCTCGCTCCACCCCCGCCGCTTTACTGCCCGTAGGGATTATCGCTCACCTGAGTGTATAGTGTACAGGCTATAGACTCGGTTTGGTGGCGTACCTGCCTGCCGCGTGACCTTATCTCGGCGCAACAATTTAAATTTTGTCAGCGGAGAGGTTGCCACTACACAGAGCCGATACTCACGGCAGGACTTTCCTGACGTCCGTCGTGTACGGGGTGAAATGATCACGCTCCCGCTGGCCTACGACTTACCGGTCACGGGGTGAGGGCCCTCAATGCCCGTCCGGTGCTTGCTGCTTCAAGTCTTCATCTAGCGTGAACGCAGTTGTTAGACTTGTATTCCGCCGAGCAGTCTCCAGCCCACTCCCGGGGGTGCTTGTTCAGCGCAGTAGGGTAGCGATCCCTGCTGCCACTGGCCGTACTATCTTGTCTCCTCTGCTGATGTTGTCGGCGGTCTTCAGTCCTCGCTGGTCCGCTGCTTCGACGAAGGTCTTGTTCTGCCGAGGCCTCGTTGTTCTTCAGACACCAGTTAGCATGCCATCCATGTAGAAATGTGTAGTGTCGAGGTGCCCTGTACCCAAGGGTCGTGTCTGCAGGCGGTTAAGCCTATATCTATGCGCAGTTCCAGACAGTAGTCTGTGTGATGTGCAGACCGAAGTCCGTGTAGACCGAAGTCTGTTGAGACAGTGACCGAAGTCGATGTTGTTTCTAGATGCCGCTTTTGGGACTTGTACTTTCTTTCTTCTTCAGCGTACTTGCAGAGGTGAGATGTTGAGGGATAGTTGGGAGGTGAACCCGGTGGGGCTCGCAACACCTCGTGATCTCGCTACAATTACAATCCTCTGCTCAACCATCAATCAATTCATTCGTGAGTTCCTCGCTAGAACTCGTCATACATGTTACGTTTTACCAAACGTCACATATCACACCGCATGTACGTATCATTGCATACAGCAATCATACAGCTGCATCTATTCTACTACACACATCCTACAGCAGTGATGCGCTGTATTTCAACAGTCAGTGAGGTTCTCGGGTTATGGAAGCAAAAAAAGTGAACCAGAGCAAAAAATTGCATGCACAGCTCGATCCATTACTACTAAAAATACTGCTGCTGCTGTGTTTTTGCTACAGCAGTATGACTAGACGCCGAACGACGTCCGCGTACTACGGCAACGACCTAACTGGATGGGATACTTCCTGTCACCGTGAACCATAGTATGTACAATAAAGACTTTAGGAGCGATTTTAGGAGCGATTTCTAGTGGAAACCCTCTAATAATTAATGCGATGCAAACAACATCCGTTCGTGTGTCGTGCGGCTGCCACATGTCATTGTATGTAATGTGTCGACGACACAGGTACACCTAGAACTCTCGCCATGTTGTCGTTACTGTTGGTAAACTCGTGGCTTCTGCGGAAAAGATGTTGTATTGATGAGACCTTGGACCAGGAGAACAGGTCAAAAGGTGGAGTGGGCTGGGTGCGCGAGCACCGCAGCACCAGCCATGTCGCTCGACCAACGCACAAAACACGGAACGCAGGCCAATTTCCGATCCGACATACCGAGAACATTCTAGGCATTCCAGGAACATTCCTACAATACGACAACAGTCCCGTTAGGAACCTTCCTACAAAACGACAGTCCCGTTATTTGAACTGCCCTACATATCAGTGCTACGTTATCGACACACACAGCAGCAACTATCACGAACACCCTCCCTTGGGGCTGTTGTCTTCGACAAGATCAAATATATAACAGAAAAACAACAAACCAAAAGAAAACACGACTCAGACCTCTACTTCTCAGATCTCGAGCCTAGAGCAAAATTACGATGAACTTCGAAAAGATCTCTCGGCAGCGCCTTCGTCAGGATGTCCGCATGCTGTCTTTCGCTAGAGACATGACTGATTTCCAACACTCCCTCCTCTGTCAAATTCCTAAGAAAATGGTGCCTCACGTCAATGTGCTTACTGTTACACGAACTAAGTGGATTCTCAGCAAGTGCAATCGCACCCTCGTTATCCTCGTGTACCTGGATCTTACCAAGCTTCGCACCCTCGTTATCCTCGCGTACCTGGATCTTACCAAGCTTCTCACTAGGCCTCAAGAACTCGAGCATCCCGTTGACAAACAGAGCCTCTTTCACACCGTCACCCATCGCAACATACTCTGCTTCAGTTGTTGAAAGCGTGACACATTTCTGCGTCCTAGAAATCCAAGCAACAAGACAGTCAGCTACAAGAACTAGTGCTCCCGAAACTGATCTACGGTCAGTGGCCTTACTGGCGAAGTCTGCGTCTACGTACACCAACGTGCCTACGTCTACCATAGTGTCCTGCTTGTACTTCAAAGTTAGATGTGCCGTCTCCAGAAGATAATTCAGAATCTTCTGGGCCGCCTTCCAGTGGCTCTTCTTTGGCTCGTGAGAGTGCCTCGCCACCGCCCGCACAGCATTTGAGATGTCGGGCCTTGTCTGGTTGGCGATCCACATCAGGCTCCCCACCACCTCTCGGAACGGCACATCTCCTGCCCCCTCATCCTCCATCACGGACCTGTAATCGTTAGCAGGGGAAGCAGGGATCGAGCTGGTGCGACAAACATTGAATCTCTCGAGAACACTCCTGATGTAACTCTCTTGAGACATCTCAATCGTACCAGCCTCGCGGTCGCGAACGAATGCGCAACCAAGAAAGAACTTGACCTCGCCCAAATTCTTCGTGGGGAGAGAGTCACCTAGCGCTTCCACAACCATCTTGGCAAGCCTCTCAATTCCTGCATATAGAATGTCATCCACATGAATCGCAATCATACCCAACACCTCGTCTCCCATCATGAAACGAAGAACGCAGGGGTCAGACAGACTGTTCGAAACCAATCCTCTTCAGGTCCGACACAAGTCTCTTGTGAAATGTTCTAGATGCCTGTCTCAGTCCAAACTCTTGTCTAAACGGACTACCTTTCCTGTCATCGACTCACAGCCAGGAGGCAACTTCATGAACACCTCGTGATCCAATTCCGACTGAACAAACGCTTGCTCAATGTTAAAGTGAAGAAATTCCAAATCATACTTGCACGCCAATGCTACCAACAAACGAATCGATGCAGCATTTGCAGTAGGCGAGAAAGTCTCAAGATAATCCACACCATGCTTCTGCTTGAAGCCCTTCGCTACAAGCCTAGCCTTGGCCTTCACTATCTTGCCTGTTTCATCTGCTTTCCATTTGTAGACCCATCTAGCATCTATCACGTTACAGCCTATCGGAGCCTTTACTGCTAACGCAAACGTTCCTGCTCTTAACAAGCCTTCAAATTCTACAGACATGGCTTCGTCCCAAATCGTGGAATACTTTGATTGGCGGGCTTCTTGATAGCTACCCGGTTCTGACTCTACATCTTGAATTAGTACTTTCGGCAATTCCATTGCATCAGATGCTATCTGTTCGACTAAGAGTGCCAATATTATATCTGATGCGGAGATGGGTCCTAGAGTGGCCATGAGGCCGGGTACGCTCTGCTGATTTACCGCCCGAGTTTGCGCACGGGTTCTGCCTGCTCTGACTTCAACATTCTCATTCATAGCAGTGTTGTAACTAGCAAGCTCATGCCGCGCACGACGATTGGATGGTACGTGCGTAGCAGGGGGAAATGCCTCCGATTGTACCTCCTGCCCTCCCGGCTCAACCAATTCTTGATCCAAACCTTCCTGACTCTCCGACTCTACCTCCTGCCCTCCCGGACCCGCCGATTCTGTCTGCCCTGTCTCCGGCCCTCCCTGCCCTCCCTCATCGAAGAACTCGTCTGCTGGAGAAGACACAGGGGGAGCTGCGCTACTAGGGGAATTAATCGCGGGCGAAGATGGCATAGAGGGGGGTTGACCTACACTGCCTGCATCAACACTGCCAACCTCATCGATTGTTCCACCAGAGATATCACGTCGCAAAAGAATGTGGGGAACTCCTCTTCCTAAAAGCGGCCATACCTCAGCTTCTACATCGTCGTCACGTTCCTCCCCTCCCTGCTCTGCAACTTCTATCGGCAAGAGAGACGGTTGCGGTGGAGGGAGTTGTGACGGCAACGCTTCCCATGTCACATTCCTCGTTTCCTGAATAGTTCCAGCCCTCGTAAGTACTCTATGACAGTCACGCGGGTGGTCTCTCGAAGGACCGACATAAAAGCAAGCCTCACCCTTCGGTAGCAGCTTAGACGGACGCTGCCACCTACAGTACGCCGGTTTCAAAAACGGATACGGTCTAGCATGACTAGCTTCACCATGCCACATCTCATACGGTGACTTACTGTCGGGGTTAGCGGAACAAGCTGTGTGGTTAATTGCTTCGCAAGCCCAATGCATCGCCTCAGCCCATAGTCTATCAGTCTTTGGTAATTGCACATGCCCAAACAAAAATTTTGCCTGAATACGAGCAGCCATTGCCGCCGCCTCAATCAATCCCAAACCACGCTCTGCAACACCGTTGTATTGGGGACTGTAAGCCGGGGTGAACTCTTGCTTAATCAAGAGCTCGTTGCACACGGACGCAAATTCTCCTCCGAAAACCTCCCACCCATGGTCAGATCTAACAATCTCAACCAATGATGGAATACCATCAGCACACACACTTGCAAGGAAACTCCGGAAAGCACTCGCAGCGTCTGATTTACTTTTCAGGAAATACATCCATGTCCGTCTTGTGAAATCATCCTTCACTATCATGGGGTAATGTTTACCCCCCTACGGACGCAACGTCCTTCCGCCCTCCCAGGTCAACAAAAACTCTGCCCAACTTTTTGTCTGATCTGCATTTTGTTTCATGAGCAATCCCTTTCTTGAATGCCTTCGACATCGAACATCCTGTACAAGCATGCATTTTACCGGTCAACTCGATACCTAGTCGCTTTGCAGTTGTACGAAGCAATCCCTCATGCGAATGAGCATAAATGTTATGAACCTCGTTCACATCCATCTTAGATTCATGCTTGGGGTTTGAAGGAGTGAGGGCAGTTAACACCGAACCAACAGATTCATCTTCAAGACGATACGCAGTCTTAATTAGCATGCCATCGAAGCTGTGAAAAATAGTATGTCCGTCGAAAACAGTCATCACACCATCAGGACCACCAAGCAAGGTAATTCCATGACTCACCACCAATATCTGCGCTGGGAGAAAAGAGGTCAATACATTCTCCAGCTCTACGGAAAACTCGCTGTCAGCATTCACAAACACCAACTCCAAGGTTCCAGACAGTGCTCTGGTTCAAGGGTAGAAAGTGATTTTTCAACACTCGAAATGACTTGGTGGGGGAACCTGCATGCCTAGCCATGGTATTGAGAGAGTTCTTATTCAAACAGTCGAACAAAATCCACCTTGATATATATCTCAGTCTGGCACAGCACACCCATGTATGTTGTATCCTTTCTCTACCCAGGGGGTCAGATCGAATTCAATGCTTGCAATCGAAATCTCTACATGTAGCTCAGAAACAAAAGCCTCATACAGATTATTGTTGTGGGCACTCAGTACAGACAATTGTGACCACGACGGATACGACACGTCCGTCCCGTCAAAAACAGAAGCTTTGGGAACTTTGAAAAGGACTCCTACCCAAGTTTTCTCCTGTGTTATTAATGCCGACCCCAGGAATATATGTGTTTCCACTGGCGACACATCCCCACCACTCACTCGATGGAGTAGATGGGGGCGGAATGGAAGACTGGCTACCTAAAGCCCCACTAACCATTCCCGGAATGGAAGACTGACTACCTAAAGTCCCACTAACCATTCCCGAACCGAAAGACTGGCTACTACCCGAAGCCCCACTAACAGTTCCAATCGAACCAAAGCTTGCAGCACCAGCAGAGGGACGATTTACAGCAGATGCATGAGGGTTCAAGTCTGAGTCTAGAAGACTACTACTCCCAACTCTCACGCTGGACATGCCAAGGACTTGGGCACTGCTGCCCTTACCTCCCGCAGTCCTGCCAGTAGCATCTACAGGATGCCAACCGGCGTCGGTTCCGCCGCTGGCTCTACCACCAGCAGAGAGAGGAACGACAAACAACAATTGCACGAAGGTTCAAGCCTGAGTCTGCAAGACTACTACTCCCAACCCACATGCTGGACATGTCAAAGCCTTGGACACTACTGTCCGTACCTCCCACAGTCCTGCCAGTGACATCCGATTGATGCACACCAGCATACTCTGTTCCGCCGCTTCCCGGCGCAGCAGCAAATGAAACAGAGGACTCCACCTGATCACCTCGTTGCCCAACAAGCGACTTGATTATGCTCGTGAGCTGGGACAACTGTGTCTCAATCGAATCCAATCTCTCACCACCAATAACACCTTGCGAATCACCCGGAGGTGGGTCATCCACATGATCCCCAGCAGGCCCACTCATCACAAAGCAACGTGATCAATCTTCCTCCGTTCAGTCTTGACGTACAGTCCAAGGGGACAAGCAGCAGTCGACTGATTCGCTATAGCGTGTTGGTAAACTCGTGGCTTCTGCGGAAAAGATGTTGTATTGATGAGACCTTGGACCAGGAGAACAGGTCAAAAGGTGGAGTGGGCTGGGTGCGCGAGCACCGCAGCACCAGCCATGTCGCTCGACCAACGCACAAAACACGGAACGCAGGCCAATTTCCGATCCGACATACCGAGAACATTCTACAAGTAGGCATTCCAGGAACATTCCTACAATACGACAACAGTCCCGTTAGGAACCTTCCTACAAAACGACAGTCCCGTTATTTGAACTGCCCTACATATCAGTGCTACGTTATCGACACACACAGCAGCAACTATCACGAACAGTTACCGCGCAGCAGGCGGACCCCTCGGAGATCTTCCACATGGTGCTACGGAGAGTGGAGTTAGTTGTGCTGTACGGCAGCTGCCACGCACTCTCCTACCGGTGCTTGCATCGATTGTGGAGTCTTATTGTAGCCCGAAATAATACAAGAGTGGGTTGGGTTCCCGGGTTGTGGAAGCAAACCTGCCTGCAGCAGCAACAGAGAAGGCGGTGTTCCATGTCCTACGGTATCCCGCTCAACTTTTTTTTTTTGCGACATACATACATCATGTGGTTGCATATTTCTTTGCCACTGCCGAAAAAGACCGCTGGATCTTTACGCAGTCCATCTTTCGCATTATTTATCATTTTACACCGAACGACGCAGGACGGGTCGCGACCTTCATCATTATTGATGATGTTGTTGTTGTGTCTTCACGTTAAAAACCGTTCCGATCTCTCTCTACCCAGTACCTTCATATATATGTCCGTACTACTTGTGGATTATTATCTGTTGGAAATTAATTGTGGGAATAATCCCTTCATTCCGAGAGAGCCATAGGTCGGCATCCGGCCTTTTCTTTTTGTTTGCACTTTTCTTCTTGTGAAGTTTTGACGTTGCGCTTGCCATCGTCGCTTAAACCCTTACGTAAAACTGGGTTAATTTGGATCTTTCTTTATGTTTTTTTCCCCACAGCTGGCTCTCTGCGGTCAAAGATCTTCCAAGCATGCATGCATGCGTGCACCCATAAATAAATCACGGCGGCAAGGATGATGATGGTGCAGCAGTGGGTCCATGTGTGTGTGGGGCTCACAGGGATGGGGACGCGGTATATATGTAAGAGTGACGAACAGGAGTACAGTAGTACTACTACTGCTGAACAGCAGTAGTAGCAGTTATTATGCGGAAAGAAATAGACTACTACTACAGCAGCAGCAGTAGTTTCTGAGCAGGTGTGCATGCCTGTCTCCGACAGCAACCGTCCGCACAGAGGATATACCTGTCTGTGCAAGCAATACCTGTTGGCACATGTTCTCCACCTCATCCTTGGACAGAGCATACGGCAAGCGCATGTACATGCTAGCGGCGCTAGATGCGAAGAGGCTGACGGGAAACCGCCTCACAGAAGTGCCAGATCGACGAAAGAAACGGCCCGCTCATCAGAGAATCGAGAACAATATCCACTATCATCTCGCACAAAAAAATGCATAAAAATCGTGATAATCTTTACTATTATTCTGTACTACAAATAAATAGAGAGCTGTGATCGGAGCTGTAGTCCCGAAAACCCTTGCCTTTGAGCAAAATTTTGCACACAGCAGACGAACCACCCTTCACTCCCAATACTGGGAACCACACGCACCGCAACCACAACAACATCAAGCACCGAGGCAGTACGTTAGCATCGGGTCCGGTGTGCGCTTTCTCCGCTCTCCCCCGCGGATGCGGCACCGGGTTGATCACATGTATGTATGTTCAGGGTGCTGTATGTACCCTCTCCGGTGGTATTGTGCGTTTGAATCTCAGACTACAGCAAGCAGTACCGGTATAGGCAGTAGATTGGATCTGAAAAGGATATCTGCCCCACGTCAGAGAGATTAGGCATGTGTGAATAGTGTTGTACTATGTGAGTCCTGTGCGCATTGCTGATAAGCGTGCTTTCGGGGTGCGCTGCCTGTGTCTCCCTGCTGGTCTCTATGTAGTTTTTTTGCTCTTAGCCGAGCGAGGCACAACGAACGGCGATCTTTCGGCACCCAAAGTCATCGGAGCTGGGAACGGAGCTCATTCGTGGGTGTAGGCACATAAATAAGGGTTAAGTATTTGTGTGTTCAAACCTTCTCAGCCGGCCTTCATACTTTTCTTGTTGGTAAGTCTTCTTGGTATCTTCTCCGCGCATGAGTCATATGATGCGGTCATGACCTGCACTTTGACTTTCACGATGGGTATTTTACCTCCCCGTCTTGCATTGGTGAGTAGTACCTGCGTTATACGGAAGGATCGTTCCACGACGCAAACGTCGACGTCTCCTTTTTCTTTTTCTTTTCCTTCGCACTCCTTCCTTGCCGCGGTTTTCACATCGACTTCGAACTTCGAACGTGGGGTGCAATTTCCTCTCTTCGTACCTTCCTCGTCGGCCTCCTCCATCGTTATGTACATAATGTATACATACATACCTCGATTTTTCGGCTTTTCGATTCAGATAGACAAAACTACGGACTGGCATGTCCCTTTCACCCCCGACGGGACTGCGCGCTCGTCGAGTGCCGAAATTCTTCACCACTTCCTTGCCTCTCCCAACACCGTCCCTTCTTCCCGCCCCTACAAATCCTCTCCCCTCCTTCTTCTTTCCTTCCTCCCGGACACTCACCACCATCCGTCCTGGATGTTGGCCCCCAGCCCCATTGGGGGGCGGGGGGCCAATCCTTAACCCTAGTTAGCATACAACGCGTGTTAAAGAACACGGAGTCTTCAGTCGTCGACGCCAATGAGGACACTGGCTACTGTCGGAGACAGAGGCCGGTGCCGTGGCAGTATTATCCCACTGCCAGGGGAAGGCTATTTCCTCTCATGATGTGTAAACGAGGAGAAGAGGGTAGAAAGAGAGAGTGGCCATAGCGGCAGAGGGAGAGGAAAGTCGAAGACTCTCCGCTTCCACTTCCGGCAAGTGGCCAGGGACTTCGGAAGATATCCATCTCCGACGGTCGGTGCATTTCCTGTCACTCTCCTTGTGACAAGATACCCCGAGGGAGCCATATCTTCCTACACTTTGTATGTGCACACATGGTTGGTTATACTCCTGACAGGTGTCCTCCACAAAACACTAATATTTGGATTTACGTACAATTTCTTAGAGAAGTCCGTCGTTCTACATACATACCTCAGGACGTTTAATCACCAAAACAACGATAACAACACCAGCCAGTGCAAAGGCTCTGGAAACAACGCCTGTCTGTCTCTCGATTTCTCCGCCCGAAACACGCTAGCAAACCGCGCAGTATCAGTGTCGGCACCAGACCAAAAACGCTCGCTCCCCCTGCCGACGCCACCTCGCCATTGGCGGCCAAGGGGATTTTTCCGGCGCGTACTGTAAATGACCCAGGGGCCTTGGAGTGAGAGTAGAGACTACGTTGTGCAGCAAAGCAAGGAAGTGTGGAACGAAAACGAACGAAAAAAAGCTATTCTACATCACCAACACATCGAGCACACACACGCAAACAGCGAGAGGCTTGCCACCAACACAAAGAAACACCGGGCACGAACCACACCCACCCACGGATTGATTGTCCAACCACCCACGTGGTGGTCGGTCCTTCGACCGATCAAGTGGAGGGCGGCAGTCCCGTCTGAAGGTCGAGGCCGTTGTCAACTCGGTAGAGCACCTCTCGAGTAGAGCAAGACCAGTGGGTAATGGTGTCAGAGACGCGGTCGTTTACATCCCTCTGGCTGAGCCTGTGGCCGGGATCGTTGTCGCCTGCCATATACGTCTGTGGTGTTCATAGCGGAAGTGGAAGGGGCAGCGGAGGAGTTCAAGAAGAAAAATGAGGGCATTTGAGGGGTAGGGTTGGTTATGTCTCGAACGGGTAAATAGTCTTTAGACTACTGATTGCAGTCTTTTGTCATAGTGTCTTACTGTCTTGAATTTGATGGAGTGTAAACGTCCTTGCTACCCTCCCAGGAACTCCCGGTGGATGAAACACAGCCTCTGCTGTACCTTCAATGTATTCGAGATCTGACAAGAAGAGGGCGTTGACGTTAGACCTCTTGGCTGCTTTTTTATTTGTGTCAGAAAGCAACGACTTGAAATACTTCGTGGGCACCTTGGTGGTGCTTTGCGTCGCAGCGGTCACCTACATAAAGCAAGCACCCATGGCGGACCCGAGTCACGGTCGGCAACACGAGCAAGGAAGGACACACACAAAAACCTGCCAACCCGCAAGACCAGCATACTACACCGCACCGACCAGTACCGATGTACCCTTTCCAGGTAGTCTCCGCGGGACCCCAGGTAGTGGTTTATGAGCACTTCCTGCTTCAGGTCCAGGCATGCGCACCCCTCCGCCTTGTGCATGCTCTTCAGCGGAGGCGCTACTGGATCCGATTCGGTAGGAGTCAGGTTGACCACGACCTGGCATGGCACAACCCCACGGAAGAAACGAAACCGGAAAAACGTTGTTGACTCGTCGCCCCCTACTTCGGATCCACACGTCACTTGTTCGTTTAAAAGTTAAAAAAAACTGATTATCATGGCCGGTTGTGCTTAAAAACCCGTCGTGTTCGCCACAACATCCGGTGAGTAGTCTTATCGTAGGACCTGACCATCAACCCAGAAAATCGAGCAATTCCACATGGTACATGTTAAGGATAGCAGGGTACAGAACCCCCTGAGGGTCGAAAGGGGAAACATACGCCGGGGCGTTTGGGTACTTGTGCAGCACAGGGTTTCATGCTTCGTGTAGCACACCGCGGCGATGATGCCAGTCGTAGAACAAACACCACTACCACCACCAAACCAGGGACAACAACCATGCATACCAGAATACACCGCCAATAGCACCAGTACAACGCCATGCATCAACACAACCACCAACAGCAGTACACCGTCGAGAGTCCGCGCGATTTTCCTACAACTTTCCTCGTAGATGTATACCTACCTTGGGATTGGCGTGATGCGAAGAGTCATTCTGGTGAGCCATGAAGCTGTCCATGACCAACCCCCTTGGCATCTCGTCGTGCCCTCCCGAGCCGTACTGGATGCGGCGCACCTGTCAGGCGCCAACGCGGTGTGAAAGAAGCAACCGCTAAGCCCCTGTCACGTGCCAATATGATGGGGCATGGAACAACGCCTAAGCCCCTGTAAGGTTCCAGTATGATGGTGCTAAAAACAACGTCGAAGCACCCGTCACTCGCCAATATGCTGGCGCATAAACAACGTCAAAGCTCTTGTCACGTGCTAGTATGATGCGCATAAAGCAACGTCTAAGCACCCGTCACGTGCCAACATGATAGCGCACAGTACAACGCCTAAGCGCTTGCCACGTGCCCTACTCCACCCGAACTGTCAACACACCAGGGCACAGCAGGTAGACTCGTGCTTGTTGAGGGCGTCGAAGAGGGTCATGCTGGTGTCCCGCGGGTAGACGTACTCATCGTTGTCGTGGAACAGCAGCCAGCTGGGAGCGTTCTCAGGGTCGTCCTTCTTTCGGTTTATGTAGTGCCGCAAGCAGCGGTTCAGAGGCTCCATCTGGGCGTTCCGCCTGCTCGACACAACAAGCAGCAGCACACACCGATAAGGGGATACTGCGTCCCCAAAACAGAAAAAAACAGTAATACTCCCCCCCAAGAAACACACACACGCACATTGTCCAGTAGAGAACGCGCCACCATTCAAGAACTTGCGCCTTAAGGAATCCAAGAACTTGGCCAAAAGAACAGGTTCTCATTCAAGAACCCTGTTGTATACAAAAACCTGTATAGTCGCCGAGGGGTACCGAGCCTCAGCCAACAAAAGAGGTTCCCGTCTGTAACCCCTCAGTTTTTCTAGAAAGTAAATATAATGTCACAGAAAGACTACCCTATAACCAGTCAGGAGGGATGTGCTGGAGTCTTTACAGTGAGTGGAAGGAAACATCAGTTTGCACCTATACAGGCTACCCGCTTAGCGGGTGGTTGGCAGCAACTTCTAAGAAACACAGACGGACGCAGACGTGAGAAAATGCCCAGAAACAGCTAACCTCACCTAGGGATCATGTCGAAGATGTACCGAACGATGCCCGCGCTGACGAAAGGCTTGAGCACTTCCGACGTTTGATCCACGCTGTTGTCGTCGTAGATGGAGACTTCGTCCACGCCTATGGCGTAGTGGAAGGCCACCCACTCGGGAAGGAACCTGCCGTAGTCCTTGGTGCGTAGGCATACGGCCACCTTCGTTCGTTTCACGGGGCAGATAAACAAAAAAAAAAATCGATGGCATGTTGAAAGATGAGAAAGAGAACGGGAAGACTGGTGTTGGTTGTCATTTTGCAAGAAAACAACACATAATTTCGTTGGCATGTTAAATATAAGAAGAAAAAAAAATACAGTACTGTACGCATGCGCATGTATGTCTGATGGCTTGAACTGAATGTGTCCCTTTGGGGTAGGGCCCTCGTTGGTTGTTGGGTTCATCCTACAGCAGCAGCAGAAGCAACATCAAGAGCCATGCTTGGTGGCTCCCTGCCTTCGATCGCGTCACATGCCCCTCCTACCCTCTTGTTCCACCGATCTATCTCCTGATTGTCCAACCAACCCCTGCAGCGTGTTGCAGCGTGTTGTACACATAGCACCCGCGCTCAAGATCCTCTTATAATAGTTTTGGCCCAGGCTTCGCTCCTCTTGTGGCCCTAGAAATGGTCGCCATATGCTGTAGGGGTCATTAACCGGGCTCACAAACGGTGCTCAAGTTCTTCTGTTCCATACAAAATTGAGTACATATAGTTCAAGCCCTTGAGTTCGAAACAATCTTGAGTACATGAAGTTCTGCAAGTGGGGGCGCTATCGAAGGGCCAGGGAGCGATGTACAAAAGAAATACCTTCTGTCTCGGTGGATCGACCTTCCTTTTCTCCAGAACCTCTTTCACCTCCTTCCGATTCTCGTGGGTCATGCAGGCCTCCCCTCGCAGCCCGTTCTCAGCCCCGTCACCCCCGTCCTCCTGAAGCGCGTTTCGCCAATCCCCGTCGATTCCGAAAGGACCCCCCCTCCCCTTCCAGGATTCCGGGGGCTCCGTGGAATCGTCGCTCTTCTTCTCGTCTTTTGATTGCGGCGACTGCGTCGGCAGTTCCTCTCCAAGCTCGACTCTGCCGGGCGGGAGACCCGGGGGGGGGGGGGGGGGGGGGGGCGCCCTTTATTTTTGGCTCCCTTTGGGGTTGGACCCTTGCCCCCCCCTCCCCCGGATGGCGGAGCGTTGCGCCCCGAGGACGGATCTCCGGGGGGGCCAATCGTTTGTTCCTTTTTTTTTTAAGGGGGCTCAAAAAGGTTTTCCCTTTCTTTTTGGTATCTTTTTCCGCCTTTTCA
>FN649746.1:109753-138546 GCA_000310025.1 Ectocarpus siliculosus | reverse complement strand
CGGGCGGGAGCCCGGGGGGGGGGGGGGGGGGGGGCGTACTCTTATGTTTTGCATGCCTTTGCGGTTAGACCATTGACCACGCGTCCTCGAGATGACGGAGCGTTGCGCCCAGAGGACTGATCTCACTGAGGGCCAATCGTTTGTTCCTACTTTGTCAAAGGTGTCTCAAAAATGTTTTCCCTATCCTATCGATATCACTTCCCGCCTTTTCAATCCACTTCGTCATGCATCACATCTTTGAGCAAATACATCGTCGGTTGTCGCACTTTGACTAACGGTCGAACACCAAACACCTACATTTACACTAGTATATTTCCCCCCAAACTCCGCCTTGGCAAGCTGTCAAGGGAGCGACAACCTAGGCAACATAAACAACAAAAACGTCCTCGTTCCGGATAATTACGCTTCACTCATCCCTAGGTTTCGCGTGTGTGGTTGTGGTGTGCCGACAGATTAATCCCTGGGCAAGGGATTTCGGAAGTAATATCAGAGACGATTCAACACCAGCCGCCTATTCTTGCGGCCGACCCAAGGGCAGGCCATTACCGTCTTCCTCCAAGGAGTGAGAGATACAGCTGACAGTTACCGGTGGGGTGTGTTCACCGGGACAAAACACACCCCTCTCAAACAGCACCGCAAAGCAACACGTCCATGGGAAAGTAAGTTCCGACCCGGTCCATGGTATTTAGTATGCCATTCTCGGGTAAGTTGGCCCGTGACCGCGGGAATCGACGCGTAAGTGTTTGACTACAAGTAGTATTACGGACAACATAAGGTACTGGGTAGAGAGAACGGAACGGTTTTTAATGTAAAGACAACAACAACAACAACAACAACAACAACAACAACAACAACATGCCTTGTTGTCACGAAGCTCATACTCACGTCGGGACACCTTGCCCAGAAGCCTCGCCCGACAGAGAACGCCTTTTTCTTCTCCGGCGACGATAACCCCCGCCGGTTGTGGCCCCCTCGTCCCACGCCTTCCTTCGTTGGAACTCCTCCAACGTCGTTGCAGCGATCGGTGGCGTTTCGCCCAGAGAGCCCGAGAGTGCCACAGCCGCAACCAGGGAGAGGAACACCGCGGCCCCCATCATGTACCAACCATACTGGCAATTGTTGCCAGCGCTTGTGGTGTATTCTTCTAGCTCCTCCTCCTGATTGCCACCGTGTGGCCGGGGGGTTTCTGAGGAGAAAGAGGAATAACGTGGAGGGCCGGGTGGGCTCTTGCTAAGTTGTTAGCCTTAAAGTTCGGCTTTGTCCGCGCCCCGCAGAGCTACAACCACGAGAGCACAACGTTCAATTGATCCTGCGTCCTCCATGGTACGACAAAATAAAGTAATAATCATGATCAATGGAGTGGTCTTTTCGCTGATCACCTAGAATGTGCTACGAGCCCCCCCCCCCCTGGTGTTTGCCATCGGGGTTGGGTTTTCGTCGCTTGGCAATGACGTTGTAAAACAAGCCCCCCCCTCGGTGTTTGCCATCGGGATTGGGTTTTCGTCGCTTGGCAACGACGTTGTAAAACATGCCGCCGCCCCCGGTGTTTGCCATCGGGGTTGGGTTTTCGTCGGTTGGCAACGACGTTGTAAAACAAGCCAGTTCACTTCGTGAACCCGGCAACCAGGTTGCCGGGGGTTTTTTTACCTCTGTTTTTTTTTGGCGGTAACCATAATGGTGGTCGAGTAGATCATGTTGTGCGGGGTCGAGAACCCTCACTCCGCGCAAGGGGGATGATCGCACCACGTTGTGTTGAAATGGTCAAGCACCCTCGAGGCAGTTACACAGTGCTTACTACTGTCTCTGGAAGTGAAAGCACCAGAAAATAAATTAAGTCATACGCAGCTGTCATCCGTACGCAAGGAAGTAAGCACAAGATGCCGAACACCCTTAGCAGGATGCAGCTCACCCTTCATGCGACTCGCCGAATACCTCACGGCGCTTCGCGCTTGGTGATGTGAGAGCCTGGTCCGGTGAGAACCCGGCGTGCTCCGTCCCGGCTTTGTAGTGATGCGAGGTCAATGGTCTAACTACTACGGCATGCACGACTATGAGTACCCCACCCCCCCCCCGTAGCGCAACGATGTTTGCCATCGGGATTGGGTTTTCGTCGCTTGGCAACCACGTTGTAAAACAGGCCGCCCCCCCCGGTGTTTGCCATCGGGGTTGGGTTTTCGTCGCTTGGCAGCGATGTTGTAAAACAAGCCAATCACTTTGTGAGCTCGGCAACCAGGTGACCGCTTTTTTTTTTTGCCCTTTTTTGCCTTTTTTTTCGGTAACCATGAATGGTGGTCGAGTAGATCATGTTGTGCGGGGTCGAGAACCCTCACTCCGCGCAAAGGGGATGATCGCACGTTGTGTTGAAATGGTCAAGCACCCCCGAGGCAGTTACACAGCGCTTCCAACTGTCTCTGGAAGTGAAAGCACTACGCAGCTGTCATCCGTAAGCAAGGAAGTAAGCACAAGATGCCGAACACCCTTAGCAGGATGCAGCGCACCCTTCATGTGACTCGCCGAATACCTCACGGCGCTTCGCGCTTGGTGATGTGAGAGCCTGGTCCGGTGAGAACCCGGCGTGCTCCGTCCCGGCTTTGTAGGGATGCGAGGTCAATGGTCTAACGACTACGGCATGCACGACAATAAGTACACCCCCCCCCACCCCCTGGTAGGGAGGTCAATGATCTACTGGCGAATGGCTATTGAGAACACCCCCCAACACGGATAAACAACTCTTCTATTTCTGCTGTTTATAAGGCTCGCGGACTGACTGACAGAGTGGTCTAATGGGTTTGCCTTTTTGTACATGTGTTGTTTTTGAAGGGCTCTCCTGCCAACGATCTTGATCGATCGTAACTGATTTTTTCGTAGTCAACCGAGGCAACACTCACTTCGAACGAGACACGTAAGCTGTATGGTCTACAGATGTATTTAAGGAATAATAAAAACACACACAGAAAGACTACCCATTCGAGATATACCCTCAGTCGAACGGGATGTGGTGGAGTCTTTTCAGTACTTGTAAATGAACTATAAAAATTATTTTCGTTGAGGTTCGCTGGGCTATTCGAGTCGAAAACAAGCCGTCAGCTGTGCGAGCTGTTCGAGCCTGGGAAAGTCACTGATGGCAGCTGGCAGGTTTATTCACACCAACACTGCTTTACTTTCGTTTGGCATCACGCCATGATGAACACTACTGCTGCACTACTACTTGCTCTCATGAGCCCACTCTCCAGAGGCGCGCGTTGGATGATGTATGATAAAAAAAAGCTATATAACAGGCAAGGAACAAGTGTTGCAAAACAAAAAAATCCGTTAATTGTCTACTGTTACAGGACTAGCAGCGATTGGACCTTTAGTCTCTATCAGCGTAGTCTTCACAATCAATAGTCAACGTCCGCTGCGCATGATGAACTCGGAACAATAGGAGGAGCAGTTCTTCAGCAGCAGCCGTGCAGACTAGTCGGGTGATTCATTGGTGCATTTCTGCAAGAACGATGCACCCGCCCAAATGGCATCTCGGGCAAAGGGTCCAAATACCATTGACACGATTGCTGTCGGTACGGATACGTGCAGCAGCATATGCATACGCACAGGAACCTACTTCGTATAGACTAAATAGGGTCCGATCGGGGGGAAGCGGCAGCCCATGCCACCATCCACCTGAAGGATAAAAACTACCAGGTTGTAGTACTTGACTTGTCTTTCTTTTTGAATGTGCCTGCAAAGTGAATCAGCAACCTCGCATTCTTCCCAATGTACACACCAGACGAACCAATATTAGGTGGGGGTGGGATTAGGGTCACACGTATGTATGTAAATGGGTTTACGGGTCGATCGCCGGCGGCTATATAGGCTAAACACGCTACAAAAGATTCAATATCGTATCTATGTATCTATGTGTACCGCGAACTGCTGCTGTGGTACATCGAAAAATATTTCCCTGTGCAGCAGTGTGCAGGCAAGTATTCGTCAGTTGCACAGCCAAAGCCTCATCTCAGAAGCTTACCATCGTTCATCACGTCTGAATAGCACAGCTCACACCGTGTAGCTTAGCAGTGCCGATGATTCCGGCGGGAAACTCTACTACTGCTGTTGTCTGCTGCTCGCACAGCTGCAACTTCAATTAATTAGAAATCAGCAGTGTGTTGTACCTTTTTACAGCAGCTTACCACCTGCTGCCAGAACACTGATGGTGCTGCTGCGTGTGTTTCGTAGACTATGTAGTCCCGGGCACAAAGCACACCAATCTTCGGCAGCAGTAGCCGATGCACCACGGACACCAGATTCTGGGGGTGTCCTGCGAGGAGCAAGCAATCCCCCCGCGCGAAACTTACAGCAGCACCTCAAACCATCAGATGTTACCAAACTATTGTATAGAATCCTCGACGGATTCTCCATACGGATTGTTACTTTTGCTCATCACATGGATGGGCATTTCTCAGCACACACAGACCCCACAGCAGTCACCACTAGCTTCAAAGACGCCTACAGGTATGGTGCGTACAGCCTTCAAGTTCTGGTGACGATCCGACAATCATGGAGGGAGAACTCTGTGGTGATGTGGTGAGAGGTCTGTCTCTTGGTCGAATCCGTGGCAAATCAGCGGGGTACCGTAGGTTGCATAAGATATCACACCCCGTGGACCGATTTTCAAAGCTCCAGGGTGGTGTGGTGGCTTGTCTGTTGAAAGGTTGATATAGCCATCAGCCGTGGGTTGTAACTTTTACTCTGCTAGTCTTTTCGATTTTCAGAGCCAGAGAGCTAGCGAGAGACAACGCTGTGATCCCACCAGGACGGCGGTGTAGTGTATGCTAACCCGATCCTTTGCGGTACCACCTCTATTTCTTCGGGGCTGTGATTGTGAACAGGTGCGGTGCGGCTGCATTCTGTTAGGAAAGAAGAATCTAAAAAAAAAACAATTGTAACGGTACTACTGCAGAGAGCAGAGAGAGGTTGCTGCTACAAGGGCGGAGAAGAAAAGGATTTAGAGAGAGAGGGCAATCTGATGTGCCACGGCCTCAAACGCCGTCCCTCGCCCTTGGCTTGGCACAGCTGCAACCCCTATAGAAAAAATGCATGAAGAACACCACACTGCCGTGTTTTTTTTGCGCCTTGAGTTTGTCCGTCCGTGGAAAGAGCGTTTGGTTAACATCCCGACCAACATCATCCCGAGTCTCAGGAGCTGCTCCTCAGGCCTACGCAGGAAAGCCATCAATGCGGGATGTTGCCCTACCATGAGAGCATAGCTCGCGGCCCAAGGCCATGCAGGCTCGGTACATCAAACACAACCTATGCTACAATCTGCCTCTTTCGCATAGAAATATAAAACCACGCTTCGTGGGTGCCCGGGGGGACCATCACGCCGTAGCACAGCGGTGTGCTCTCGCTCTCTACCACACGGACTCACCCGCCATGGTCTCAGCAGCAGATCCAAGAGAGGGTATCACGTGCACACCCACGGAAAGAGAATCTCGGCTGCGGGCGCCTCGCTGGCATCCAAGAGGTACTTGCAAAAGGTGTGGTTCGACTTGCCCACCTGCCCACCCATCACAGCTCACTCATCCATTCACATCATCATCACGAAAAACTAAAATTAAATATTTGTAAAAAAATGGAAAAGTCTCAGAAATATCCTGGTGTAGACGAATAGCTTCTATAGCTTCTTGTTGACCCAGTAAAACAGGGAATGTATTGTAAAATGTAAGTTTATGAGACGGCTTATACCGTTCGACTGCTGTGGGTATATAATATCTCGAATGGGTAGTCTTTCTGTGTGTGTACTTATTTTTCCTTAATTCTTGTGAAAGGAGGATCGGAGGATGCAGACCATATTTGGAGGGGGCTGTCCGCTCGTGGTGGCTGTTCAGTGTGCCGCGGCGCCGCGGCACAGCAAGCAGTTCGTCGTTTGTTTGCTCTGCATGTCTGCGTGTGTCTCTCCAATGTAGCATGTGTCGACCGCCTCGTACTAGATAGAGTACAAGGGCGATCGACGGCGACGATCGACGGAGCGACGGCGGCGCGATCGATCAAGGCGGCCCAAGGCCGCCCGATCGACCGCCCGGCCGACCGACCGACCCAACCCTACCCTACCCAACCCCAGCCCAACCCAACCCAACCAAACCCAACCAAACCAAACCAAACCAAACCAAACCAAAACCAACCCAACCAAACCCAACCCAACCCCCCCGAGACCGAACCCAGCCCGCCAACCCGACCCAATCCAACCCGACCCAACCCAATTTATTCAACCCAACCAACCGGAAACGGTCGGTCGGGTAAAGACGAACTCATTAACACCCAGAGCAAGAAGAAAACAACCAACCCCCAAAATCCGCCCGATCCCAAGTGAACCGACTGCAACATGCAGGGCGGCACTAGCTCGCCAGTCTCGATCTATTTTCGAGACTGCACGGGTGGCCAACAGACCGGGTTGTAAGGGCACTTTTGCCAACCTGAATCGAGATTTATTTTGGCACGAGTTGCAACCTCTCCACCTTGGGTAATCCTTGCAATGCAACGATGGCCAGGTTGTGCAAGGTATACATTTCTTGGGGGTTGCGCGTTGTTTGCAAGCCGGATAGGGGGCGGTTGCCGATGGTAGTGCAAGGTGTACCCTTTCTTGGTGGTTGATGCGCTATTACAAGTCGGATAGGAGGCAGGTTGCCGATGGTAGTACAAGGTGTACCCTTTCTTGGTGGTTGATGCGCTGCTAACAAGCTGGACTGGGGTCAAGCTGTCGATGGCGGCGCAAGGTGTACCATTTCTTGTGGTTGGTGCACTGCTTACAAGCTGGACAGCGGGCAGGCTGCCGATGGCAGCGCAAGGTGGACCCTTTCTTGGAGGTTGGCGCGCCATGCACAAGTCGGTTAGGGGGGAGGTTGCCTATGGTATGACAAGGTGTACCCTTTTTTGCAGGTTGGCGCGCTTCGCACAAGCCAGTTGGGGGGCAGGTTGCCGGTAATCGTGCAAGGTGTACCCTCTCTTTCAAGTTGGCGCGTTGCGCACAAGCCGGTAGGGGGCAGGTTGCGTATTGCAATGCGTACCCTCTCATAGAGGTTGCGCAAGATGCGGCCGGTCTACAACAAACAGCAGTGCTCAACACCGTAGTGGCGGGTTCATTTCCCCTGCAATACGTCTTTTTTTTGTTCATGTTTTATTTGTTTTTTCGCCCCCTGTATTCGAATCACTACAATTTTATCGTCGGTACATTCCCGAGCAAACTCCTGAAACAACGACATCCCGTGCCCATGCATCATACGCATGTTGCCAGCTCTAGCATAAACCCATCTCCGCCCGCGGCTTATCATCTCGACCCAGGGTCGTCAACATCCCAAGTTGCACGACATGTAAAGCGAGAACTATAAAAGGTGCACTTCAAATTTAAACAATACATACATACCCTTTCGAACGTCGTTCTGTGTATTGGATATCTCCCCACAACAACAGCATGCCCTGGCCCATGACCGTCAGCGACGTCGATCATGGAGACGACCCACAATCCCCGCAACAAACTACATTTGTTTGTTGTGAGGAAGCACAACTCAGCCGGAGGCAACAGCTACACGTAGCGGCAGCAGTGCTGTCCAAACGCACAGGTAGAAACGACCGTCTCTCCCGACACGAAACACAGAACCCCCTCCCACCCTGGCCGTCCCAAATTATACAACCAACTCTAGTCAAGAAAAAACGTCACTGCCTGAGCTGTGACAGCGGTGTCCTCCAAAAACCATGCAGAGACTGCAGAAATAGACCTCTCTACTTTCCCAACACCATCGAAACAACTCCCCTCTCCCCTCCCCCAAAAAAGCTACAATTCGCACAAACAAAACAGGGCGCGGACGAAGCCAAGAGGTTGCAGCGACAGATTCCAAACGCCCTTGCAGACACAGTAAGAAAACACCTGGCTCTCATCCCGCGCCAGGCGCCCTCATGCACCAGCGAGAGCAAAAAGCGTATCATAGCACCATATGATTAAAAAAAAAAGCTGTGAGACATGGCGAGCGGGATATTTCTCCGCCTCCTCCGTCAAAGCTTCCACCCGTTGTGAACGTCATGAGGACCCGAGGAAACGCTTTGAACGATGTTGCAGCGGAGGCCCCGGCGACTCGACCTGGAGGTTACCGATCAGCAGCGAAATAATATTGAAGTGTGAGAGGAGGGTAAAAGTGGGCTTTCGAGAAATGGAGGGCATGCTCTCCCCCTTTGCTGCAGTATAGTTCTTGGTATAGCTGACAGATGTACGTTGTCAACAATAATATTTGCAAGCAGGCATGAGGGGGGACACACAAACCGACAGCATAACCGCAGGTCGTAGAATACGTCAGAGACGAGGATAAGCTACGCACCCCGGAGAACTACTTTGAAGGGAGGCGAGTTACATTCAAACATCAGGGGTCGCCAACGGACACGCTGGGATGAGGAAGGGTGTACATTATAGGAAGCCGCGGGCATAACTGATGCACGACAAGAAACACGCAAGCATCCAACATCATCGCAGGCAGAGCGAAAGAGGGAGCAAAAGTGGCACGATTTTTGGAAAGGACAAGACACGTGACATACCTTGTCAACACGGTTTAGGTGTCCGCCAAGGTTTTGTAGCCAGCGTAGTCATCAAGACCATCGCTTTTCTCGCTCGGAGACGAAGAACATCCCGGTCCCCATCTTTAGTTTACCCTCCACCCCCATCCGCCCCTGGGTCACCTCCTCCACCTCCTGCCCCCTCGTCCGCGAACAAGCACGGCTTGAGGTAGCGCTTAGCATCTTCCTGACGATCAATACTCTCGGTGGAGAGGATCGGCCCAACGTATTCCAAGCCGAACCGCATAAAGCTCTCCTAGGACCTGAGACACGAAACAAAGAACAAATAGCGTTCCATGTGAACGTCGGTTTGTTTGACGTCACGGGTTCATACATAAATAGCTTGCGACAAACCACCAGCGCGTCGACTGCCTAGAAGCAACTTCAGGGGACGCTGAAAATGTGGGAAAATGATTTAAAAGACTGGAAACGCGTCGGGAACAAAATAAACCAGAGTGTTGGACGTTCGACAGAGCTTGCACGTCCAATGAGCGCTTATCGGCCTGACAAATTGCCGACAGTACACCAGGGGAGATAGGGATATAGAAGAAAACGCTAAAGACAACAAATACCCTCAGCCCCATAGAGCTTAGTTCACATATCAACAAAGGCAACGTACATGTCGCTGATGACGTCCAAGTTTTTTCACGGCCGCCGCCCTTCGCAGCAAACGTCTTTTCGAAAAAAGCCTCGCACACGGGGAAGGTACGGCAATACCGTCGTGGTCGGGGTCGCTCTTGTTACCGAAGTGTAGCCTGTAGTGCCCATCCTCGTCTTGATATCCGTGAGGACGTACTGCTCGAGCACCTTCGAACGATGCCAATCCATACCGTGAGGGGGGGGGAGTGGTGCTGAGCGGGCAAGGGGCTGGATGGATGGATGCACCAGAGCAAGGGTGACAGTAGATGGCCTGGAATTTTCGCCGGAAACAGCAAGCAGGAGCGCGAACAGGACATCAGCTATCCTCGCTGTAAAAACGTGCATGGGGTTAATAAGTTCAAGCGTCATAACCACAGGGAAGCGGCGTTAACATTTCAAGGACAATAACTCTTCGTCCCCGGCGCTGTCGCTTGGCATCATGAGATGTTCGCTAATTGCACACTATCGGTTCACCTTGCGACGTCCCTCTGTCTTGCACTATAGGCTAACGCCACAACATGTGAGACCCTCAAACCAACAGCAGTACCGGTGCGCGTGCGTCAAAATTCTCTACTCCTTCCACAAGCAATGCATCGCGAGGAATAGTTGCCTGCAGGTCCCCCCGTTCCTTGCTTCTATTGTATGCATACGCTTTGGTTGAGTCTCATCAATGAACGAATGAACAGCTCTCGAAAGAAGGTATTCCATCGTTCCCTCCGTTCAAATTCAAATAGGAGCGATTTACTCAAAACTTGCGTGGAGCTATGCCTGAGTGATCGACGATGTTATGCACGACTCTGACAGCAGGTGCCGTAGCAGACCTTCATCGGTTCTCGGTGGACAGAGGTGTCGCGGGTCGGACATGAACTTTCTATCATACTCTGTTTTTCAAATCGCTGGGCACCATTTCTGAACAAAATCTCGCATTTACTCCGGAGATTTCACTTAACCCGACCGTACCTGAGCTATGGGGTGGTGCGCTTGCATCGGTGGACCTGATTGAAGGTCACGCTCTGCATGGCCTCGTCCTCTGACACGGGAATGCCGTGGTTGGCTGTCCCTAGAACGTTCGAGAACATGACGGTACCAAGCCCACTCATGGCGGTATCCGCCTACATAGTTCGATAGAAGTGGGGGGGGGGGGAAGAGTGGGTGAGACGCAATATATGAAGGCGCACATGCATATCCCTTCGCTTTGCTATGCATACTACTGTTGACCTCTTCGTTTCGCATCAGTGGCGCGGCATGGGGGGACCCGCTGCGACCGCCTTTTCTCAGTTGTTGTTGTTGTCTTGACATTGAAAGAAAAAAACTTTCCGATCTCTGACACGCCATATTTCTCAGGAGTTTACTCGATATTCTGTATTTTACGGCCAATAATGTTTTCAAAGGGGTACATCGAAATCCCGGATGAAAAAGAAAGAGAAAAAAAGGGTGGTGGGAAGAAAAAATATGGCGCAGATGAGAATCGAATCCACTGATCTCACAGCACAGCAGTTGCATAAGATACCACGCCCCCTGGACCAATTTCCAAAGCCTGATTATTCCACACCAGAAGGAGTGGCGAGGCCGGAAATGGCTGCATTGGAACTGTCTCGTGGAGAGTTTTTTCGAAAAAGTATTGTTTGATTTTCGGAATCGTCTTCGTCGTGGAACATGATAGGTTGAAACTTGGTCAAGGGGGTGTGGTATCTTGTGCAACCTACGGTTACCGTTGATTCTTGCTTTGAACACGATATATTTGCATGCGTGTTAACGACCTGTGTCAATCGAGCAACCCATGTAAAACAATTCGGTGTTATTAGCGCTGGGCGTTGGTTCAAGCATGTGGACGGTCGAGACGGTCGATGCTATGCATGTGTGTGGACAGGTCAGATACAGCAGACATGCGGTGTTGTTACTGTTTCGTACGTCTGTTGAAGAAAACGAGCGCCCTCCAAAAAACAAAAAAACCGTTGAAAATAACGAAGTGCCTACCCGCCCTCCAAAAAGCTCTTTTATGAGGCTGGGCGCTTACTGACGCCTCCGGCATAATCCCCGCTCTGTACATGGTGAGGAAGAGCCGCATACACGCAGTAGGTCGAGAGCCGCAGGGTGTGCAGGACCAACTGCTGGTGTCTGAGCGTACTTGCATCTACAGCACGTGGAGACTTCGCGCCCTTCCCAACGGGGACATATGCGTAGGGATACACAACTTACACAACACACAATACTCCCTCAATTCATCCTTCTATTGCTACCATCCAGATGTAACTGGAGGGGATTCGCTTACCTAGTCAGCAACTGCTGCCGGAATGTCGCTCTCTCTTCTCCACGCGCGCCGTGTAGAAGCTCGTCTTGCCGCTTTACAGCAGCAGTGTCGTGCGGCGGGTTTAGCTCGCGGCGGTTGCTGTGCCCCGAGTTCGAGCATCTAGAGATAGCATCGCTGTTTGCCTTGGTTACGAAAGGAATGACACCAGTTTAGTCGCTATTCGTCTTGGCATGCTGCGGCCTCTGGTCGTCTGTGTCAAGGCTAGCTAGATCGTCACGCGAGGGCGATGCAGGGCCAAACAAAGCCATGCAAACAATTGGGGGCTCGATGGTTCGGATGCCCCCCAACCCCGTCTTCCCATCTGTCTGGCGATCCATAACGATATCTGTCTGAGAGCTTGTTATACCCTGCATCATGTAGCTGGTACACACGTAGCACTCGTGAATCCCCGCACACCCTCACACAAATGCCTACAGTGAATAGTGTATGCGTTCATTTAGTACACATTGTGCCAACGTATCCTTGGAGACGAATTTGTTTGCGTTTTGTCCTGCCTGAAAAAAAAAGAAATTGTAGTACACTGAAGCCAGTTTTCCCGGACCGTCGAACCGACACCACATTCTACAGTCAGGAGGTCTGCCCTTCGGTTGTGACTGCCTCCCAACCTGTAACATCGGTGCTTTCACAACCAGGAGGTCTGGCCTAAGGTTGTGGCTGCCCCCCAACCTGTGTGGTCGGTGCTTGCACAACTAAGTGGTATGGCCTAAGGTTGTGGCTGCCCTCCAACCTGTGTGACCGGTGCTTGCACAACCAGGAGGTGTGGCCTAACGTTGTGGCTGCCTCCCAACCTTCCGCATCCGTCCTTGTACAACCAAGCCGTTTGGCCAAGGTTGGGACCTCCGCCCAACCCCCCTCTACAACCTGCCCCTACCTTGTGGATGCCCACAACCCACCCACAACCTGCCCTCTGGCCACCCGTGTGGCTATTGCTTCTGTATGTTTCTAGCAACTTTCAACCAACACGACGCCCCACTGAAGACCTCTCCAAAGAACCACACAGCAATTAATTTATTGGCAACGCGCAAAAACACTCCGCCACAAACATGTAGATAGAAAAGTGACGCACAGGAGCCAAGCGACCACGAAGAAGTCCGTTCGAATCAGGCCGCCCGATCGACGGACAAAACGACCGACCGACCGACCGACCGATCGACCGACCGACCGACCCCAACCCTACCCTACCCTACCCTACACACAACCCAACCCCACCCCTACCCCAACCCGTCCGAACGATCGACCGACCGACTGACCCGACCCACACCCTACACCCAACCCAACCCAACCCAAAAACAAAACCCGACCAACCGACCGACCAAACCCACCCTACCTACTCCACCCTACCCCACCCTACCCAACCCAACACGAAACGCAACGCAACCCCAACCCAACCGACCGACCGACCGACCGAGCCAACCCACCCCACCTCCAACCCATTCCAACTCAACACAAAACGCAACCCGAGCAACCGACCGACCAAACCCACCCTACCCCCAACCCAACCCCCGACCGATCCTGCCCTACGTTACCCTACTCTACCCTATACCCTACACAACCCCAACCCCAACCCAACCCCAACCCGTCCGAACGATCGACCGACCGACTGACCCGACCCACACCCTACACCAAACCCACACTCCTAATGCCCCAAACGGTGGCAGTTATAACATTCCACCGCATCTCTGTTGTATGGAGGCGTCGAATAACCTCCATCTCGGCGTCTTGACTGACGAGGTGCTTCCGTTATGGCTGAATACCCCGCGTCACGAGCAGAACTCCTCCTATCCTTAAATGACGTGATGGCGCCATCTTTACGGTTTCTTTCGGTTGTACCACATGTTCCGCGCCGTTTGAGTGATGTCTGCCAGATCGTTCTACTCATTCCTCGAACTAGCATGGTACCGAATCAGGTGGTACTCTGCTGGCAGTCCTTGTAGTATGATGTCCCCAAGTTTCTCATCGGTGACTGTCCCTCCGATGAAGCGAAGTTGCTCCGCGAGATGCCAGACATGGGTGATGAATCTGTCTGGATCAGTACCACCAGTCAGTTCGCATGGTAGCTGTGAGCATATCTTTTAGTCTAATCGGTAAAATTAGACCATCCGACTAGTCAGCGCTGACTAGTCGGATGGTCTAATTTTACCGATTAGGCCACGGAACCTTTTCGCTACGTCGCGCCGAACTGCCCGCGGGTCCGGATCCAGACAGACTCCTCTCCCCTGTCTGGCATGCTTTCGTGCACTCTGGCGGCCGTTGCCAGTGGGTCCGAGCGCGGGACCGAGCTTGGCGTCGTCTTGGTCGTAGCTCTTTCCTGAAGCCCCAACACAACCACAACCAACAACTACCTTCCCTTAACGAAATCCTCAGCGTTCTTCTCTTCCTTCTCTGTGGGGTCACCCTCCTCCTCCTGCATCATTCGCCCCTCTCTACGGATAAGACTACACTACAGACATACGTTTATTTGCATGCATGCTTGTTTTGTCGACGGAGGACGTAAATTAATAAATATACTTTTTTACCAGGTAAGCAGACCACCACCGATGTGAAGACAGCTTGTGCGTGTGCGCGAGGTAGGCGAGGTGATATCTATGTAGAGAAGCAGCGAGTGCAGGGCAAACGGGAGCACAAGACAGAGAAAGAGACTGAGACGAACAACAAGCAGCATGCATGCTGTGCCAGCGCAACGTCGAATGAAGTCTTAAGTTCTTAAGTGCTTAGTCTTAAGTTCTTAAGTGCTTTTTTTGTCCCCTGCGGCGCGTAAAGAGATGCGTGGCAGAACTGGTAAAGGTACCGCCGTGTATACGACACAAGACAACAGACACGTTCAACCTTGGATGGCACAAAAAAAAACTATGGGTGGCCTTCTCCCTTGTGGGTTGTTTTGGGTCAACATCACAGAGAAAGCCCAAAAAGGTCTGCCTCCTCAAGTGTAGCTGTTGATCCACGCCCACACCGTGTAACTTATGCAAACTGCTTGATAAGGATGAACCCCCCTGCAGTTCGTTCCCGCTTGGGCGCTTGTGCGCAAGGTATGAATGACGAAAGCGCCGCGACACGAAGAAACCGTAGCACTCCTAAGTAGTTTGAGTTGTGACTCCGTCGTCTTCCTTGTGGGAAATGACCGTCAGTCAGGTATCTCTACCCTTTCTTTGCACAATGACATCGCGGGCTGGTCGTCTCCCGGTCGCACACAATTTTGACGGCAGTCCGTTCCTCGTGAAAAGGTGTGTGGGTTGAGCGGTAGAGTGTCAAAAACATGCGTTAACCGTCCGATCTTGCCGACCGAGTGAAGAAAATGGTCACCATCCAAAAAACACACCAGACCAAAACGTGTCGTCGCCATCGCCGACCGTGAACTACCCTCGAGCATGTACACACTTTCGTCCGCGTCTGTTGCCAAACGTAAGTCATTCCTCGACGCCACCGATGGCACCTAGCTCTCTCTTTTCTTGGCATTTAATCACACCCAACACAATCAGAATCCACCGCTATCTACCACCAAAATCCACAAAAAAAAATCTACTATGTTCATTGAGCCCACCCTGGCGAAGCTCGCCCGGAACCTTGTCGATCATCATCACAATCGCAAGGGGCGAAACGAATAATCTTTTGCGACGGCCTCTGCTACTCAATTTACAAGCAGCCACCGGTAGCGACGGCGACAGCGGGGGCAGCAAGGAGGCAAAACCCGGATCCTCTGCGGTACAAAAGCGGTCACTTTTAGGCTATAACCCTTCCACACACACAAGAGCGGACAAGATACAAAAGAAAATTATCGGCAAGAAAAAACATCGGACCCCGCCTGCCATAATATACTGCGATGTCTTCCTTCGACAACACAGCCAACGGCGGCATTTGCATGCAAGGAACCCGGCCGGCAAACAACCACGGCGCCCAAGAACAAGCGTGAACCCCAACATCAACACCAACAGACGCGTAGACCGCTCGTTGGTGCTGCGTCGCGAACAGCGACCGGACGCTTTCCTTACAGGACAATGCTTCGCTCACGCTCCCTCGCCAACCTTCAATCGCGGCGCAACTCTGGTGCTGGCTTGGGGGGTCGAGACACAACCTACCCATCCCCTAGCAAGATAAAAGAGAGACACTGGCCTTAGCCAGGGCCAGAACCTACTAAAGATCGACCCCAACATACACGGGGTCCGAGACACCCTTTCATCGCGCTCAACCCCCAACTCATTCCCCCTGAAATCTTGGCGGTTGAACTTTTCAGGCTGTTTTTTTTTTTTATACACGTGGCCATGGACCTGGTCGAAAACGACCATGCCAACAAGAAATGGGGGATAAAATACTACTTTACTGCTGCTGAAGAGCAGCTAGGTGGAGGTGGCCAGGCCGATCTGGGCGTTCCCGTAGTCGAAGACCGTGTAGTACTTGCGCATGAAGACGTCACCGAGGATCCAGAGGGGGCCCATCGGCTCGGGGATGTCCATGCCCATGATGGCCAGGATGCAGACCTTATCATTTCCGGCGCTGATGACGTACTCGTCTCCCTCGAGGGTGTACTCCTTTCCGCCGATGGTGAACGTGAGCGGGGGAAGGTCGCTCGAGCAGGGCATGAGGTACTCCCCGTTCATGAAGCTGATCGCGCCCTGCAAAAAACAGTCAAGACGATCAAGACAACGGGGTGAGAGGGATAGCCACCGCGGTGTAAATCACGTCCTGCCGCAACGCTCCGCTCATCCAGCAGCCAAATACCTGTCTTGTCCTACGACACAAGAAAATTGAAAATTGCACCGCTTTGCTGACCGTCTCTCTCGGCGCCTGACTGCCTCTCACCGATAGGACGAAACATGAGGAATACCAGAAAAATGAAAAAATGACAAAAAACAACAACGCGAAAGCAGCACACAGTAGATACCACCAAGAAACACAATAAACACTTAAGCAGCACGCAACAAATATAAACACGCACAAGCTGGATGGTCGTAGTTGTACGAAAAATTACTCTGAAAAGTGTAGTACGTACTCTCTACATACACTAAAACACGCGTAGGTCTCACCACGAAAGAGTGGGGGGACTGTCGCAATATTGCAGTAGGGCGAAAACACACACACACAACACAACACAAGAAACGCACCACTTTGCTTGCGATCTTCTTGACGTCTTCCTTGGGGCCCACGAGGAGCGATGTTCCCGAGTCGAGGATGGCAGACTTGACCGAGGTCACGGAGCTGCCGGAGACGTCGACGTTGTCCATGTCGATCTGCCAGTACCCCTTCTTAGTGACGGGCACGTAGCTGATCGATCCATCCATCAAAACAACCAAGAAAAAATCGATCGGCACAGGAGCGAGGTGAAGAAATATATTTATATTAATAGCGGCAGGATTCAGGCCACGGCAACGCCATCACAACAGGGTATTTCACGACACTTGGATAGCAATACGCGGCAGGAGCCAAGCGACCAGAGATTGATCGGATTGCCACAGGTTTCAGGTGGCGGAAACTACAACAGGGTGTCTTACGATACAGTACTTCGACAGCAACACTGCCGATGAATCGTCGTTGCAGCAATTGACACATGCATAGATGCAATAGAAACTCTTCAAGCACCCCGTTGGAGGACGCCGGAGGTACAAACGCAACACAGACGAGTATAATACCAAGTATAATACCAATATCACCAACCCAAAAACATTTGCAATCCCGAGAAAGCGACGGTGCTTCGTGGACCCTCCCTCGTCGCCCAGCAAGCTAAAAGATATCAACATATCATCTACGGAATTAAAGCCGCCGCCGCCGCTGAGAAAAGTGTGTGTCGTCTCGCTGTCCAGTCCGCTTCGGTGCAGTCAAGACGGCAACACCGAAACAACGACACGGAAGACGCCTGTGGACACCAAAACACACAAGCAAACGACACGATGGGCATTGTTCCTGCTCGAGGGATCAACTCAACACCCAACCGCCCTCTTCAACCGCCCTCATCAACTCTGAAGAGATGACAGAATGGTGTCATACGACCAATTCATCCTGTATTTCTTCGCAACGCACTTGATTTCATGGAGGTAGTGGTCCGGGTCTGTGCCTCCGATGATAAGCTCTCCCTCCTTTTGGTTGCCGAGGTAGAATGCGAACACCTGACATTGGGGGAGAAAGACATGGGTGGGTACTGTAAGAAACGATCCTTGACGGGTGGCATTTCGAACAACGGTTGGGAATGTGTGGTGCGTTCTGTGTGCTGGTCCGCGCTGGACTACCCACACCGAACAAAAACATTTTTAAGGGAGAAAAATACGAAAATACTCCGCAGTACAACATCAGATCACGTTCCAGACAGAGCACTTGAAATGCCGCGATGGAGGTGTCCTTTCACACCAATGTACAGCAGCAAACATTTGACCCGCTACACGACGGTAAAAATCGTTCCAGCACGCTTCCCGTACATGTACGAAACTACAACAGCAGCGCCGTGTCCACAATCTCAGCGGTGAATTTGGCGGTTCGTTGCCTCCTCCTTGACAAACTTGACAAAAGAAACGGGACACGCGCACGCGGCCCTGATTCTCGAAACCTCGTTTAGTGCAGTGACTCCATCCAACGTCTGGGAATTCCGTTCAACACCAAAGCGTCTTGCCGCCATCACCGACGAGTCCCAGAACTACTGCAGCAGCAGCAGCAGCAACAGCAGCAGACCTGCTTGCTGTAACTACGACTACTAGTACCACCGCAAAACTGGCCAACGGAGGTAGGGCGCACCCACGAGCTGGAAAAACCGAAAGTGCCACACGATACGACATCGATTCGATACGATTGGATACTATGGTACAAAATAATCCAAGAGAAGAGAAGAGAAAAGAGACCAACGTACCGCATCGTCGAGCTCCCCCTCCTCAACAAGCCTCCCGAAGGGGGTCGGAACTCCCTCGACGCTGATCTCGTCGAAGGCGAGGCCCATGATGCCATCGAACTTGCCCAGGATGAACGCCAGACCAAGCCCCTTGGCATCTTGCACCTGTCCACAGCAGAGCGTAGAGCGTAGAGAATTTTAGCGGGTAGTCGCGTGGGTAACAGGAGTGAGGATACACGCCAGGCTAACGTCGTGAAAAGACTCGAGTTGTTCTAGAGGCAAGGTCGAGATTATTTTTGCAGGCTTCCCCATGGGGAGAGTCAACACGGGGGGGGCGATCGAGACGGCCACGGAATTGGGGTTTATACACGCCAGACCATGTGTCACTCGTTCATTTGGTCATATTACACGTGGCGTCCAAAACTCCCAAATCAACTCAAGAACAACAAAAAAACAAGCACCCATAAATTTGGGGGGGGCGGGGGGGGAGGAAGAGGAGCCGGACGAAGAGAACGAGGAGGCGCAAAACCCCCCGAAACGGCGTTTTGATTGGCGTAATTGTGTGTACGAGGATGTCGGAAGATGGAGGGCGGAACGGTACGCGAACGGAAAGCTCTTCGCGAATTGCGAGCTCGCCCTACATGAACAATGCTTCGCAGTACGGTTCTGCCGACCATCTGGGTTCTTCGATAAAACGCGTGGAGGCATGATGCTTTGGGCTCTCAGCTTCAACTGAAAGTATTTCGAGGATATATGGATGTGGTGGTGGATGATGTGGATGTTTGTAGTGTGGTTTTTATTCTAACAAACACGATCGATGTTGTCGCACGCATTTAAGGCGCAGTGGAGAGCCACACAGTATTTAATCAGTATAACGACTACAATCGGAAAAACAGCTTCGATTGACGTGCACTGTTGAACGCATGCGATGAAAAAATACACGAACTCATTGAGTTGGGAAAAAAAAACACGTTTTTCTCGAGTTGGGCCGCTCCCAGCTGTACCTCCTGTAGAATCTCGCAAGGGGCTTCGCTGACGGTGGTGTCGGGCTCGATGTTTTGATGCATGTCGCCCCGGTCGGTTCGTTTCAAGACGTCGAACCGCGGACTTACGGTAACGAAACGAAGGCGGCGACATCCATTCAAACGTCGAGCCCGACACCACCGTCAGCCAAGCCCCTCGCGAGATTCTACAGTAGGTACAAGTACACACCCGGAAGAGGCCCGATTCGACTATTTTTCGTGTGCGGGATGACGTGTTTCGTGCACTCTTGCCCCGATCGTTCTCTTTTCCCTTGGTTTTTGTGTGGCCGAGCGACTCTGGGGCACCCGCAGGAAAACCCAGCGCAGTTACGGTTTCCCGCAACTTGGTGCTGATGCGGTATTTCAATAGGTCTGGTCTACATTTGTGCTACGCGTGTTGCACGGGCGTCCGACGGTGGCGCGGTCGGCGAAGGCGGCCCAAGGCTGCCCGAACGAACTGAAACCACGCCAGCCCCATTGGGTCGTACTCTAGTCTACCGTACAAGTGGAGATGCGGCGCGGGAACGGCGTGCGCGCTAGAGTCTGTCACCCACAATAAATCGGGTCTCCCAACTCTTCCGGGTTTTTCACAATCCGCCAATGGGCACAACCTTACGTTCCAAACAGCAATACTAAAACAACAAGAGTCTCGCCCCCCATGGTCGGGCTTCCTCTCTATCGATAGACACCAACACATCGACAGGTTGTAGCACACCGTCAAGCAGAAGAAACCGGTTGACAGCACATGCAGCACCATGCCTACCTATCAAGAAAGGAACAAAAAAACAGCAGCTAATACTAAGACATGTCAGTTATAGACTAGAGGCATCATATCATAAATAGATACCTCGGCAAATGTCTGGTCCTTGAGTTGGATGCCACCCCACGTGACGGTATCCGCAGACAGGGACCCGCTCACTGGCCCGCTAGCGTAAGTGATCTCGAAGTCACGCCCATCCTGCAGCAGGGAACGAACAAGAGCAAGAGAACAAGATAACAAGTTCGAAAGAAGGAAATGAATGAAACAGGAAAGCGTGGACACGAACGGGCGGAGAGGTTGCGTGAGAAACCGACACGCTGATGGTGGTCTTCCACGCACTTTCGAGTACGAAGCGTCTACAAGACAAGCAGGATAACCCTCATCAGCAGCGACAATACCCGCAAACAACAATAAAACTGGCAACACAAGAAGGCGACGATGGCGACAACACCACCACCGCCACCGCCAAAACAAACAACACAAGCCACGACGACGACTCACTTCAGCATGGGTGGAGCTCTTGGACGCAGCGTAGCGGGAGTGCAGGCCGCACGACAAGCCACACTTGCTCCCGGCCACCCACAGGTTGGCACTCCCGGTGTCGAAGATGACCTCGAACGATTGCGGCGGCGTGCCGATCTCCACCTTACGGGATCAGGAGTTACAGATGGGAATGAGGTCGGGGCTATAGGGATAAACTTAACGCGTGGCTCTAGGTCGAGGATGGAAAAAAGAGAGCAATGTTTAAAGGGCAATGATTGGTGTTAGCAGCGGAGTCGGAGTCGGCTGTGGCGGAGTAGCTTCGGACTGACGACTGATCGCAAATAGAGAATACGACGCCATCCTCGACTTTTAGAGAGCAATTGCCTCACCACGTCACAACAGGCAAGAGGTATCCTAGCACCACACAACCACAGCCGACAGAGCTGGCCGGTAGCATACCTGTCCGTAGTACTGAGCGTTTTGGTAGTCCTTGACGATCACCTTGCCCTCTCCGCTCGCCTCCAGCTATGAAATATGAAGAATGGAGATACCGTTGCGGCGACGGACAGCATCACGTGACAAGACCAAAATACACGCAAGAGAGAGAGAGGGAGAGAGAGAGGCACACACACACAGAGAGACAACATAAACGATAGGGGGGCGACAGATGGCCAGCGAATGGGGGTGAGGTACAGACACAAACAGAGAGGCGAGAGAAAGAGCGACAAACAACATGAACCAAAGGGGTGCGAAAGATGGCCAGGGAATGGGGGTGAGCTGTAGAGAGAGAGAGAAGGAGAGAGAGACATCATGGAGGGGGGAAGTACGCGCAGCGCGAAGCACGGGCTTTTCTTTTCTTTTTAAGAAGGTATGCATAATCTCACAGAAAGACTACCCGTTCGAAAGAACGGGATTCTTGTCGCGGCTACAGTATAATACCACCTCGTCTCTCGCTTCACTCGTGCTCTCGCTGCTGCAGGTCTACGTTCTTTTACGCAAAACAAAACCTACCCTAGCCTATACTTGCTCGTTCAAGAGTCCGGCAAGCCACAGGCGAAGAGCGAACAAGACGTTGAGTTACAGATTTAAAGATTGCTGCAAATGCCCTGGTGATGTCAGGCACGACAAGCGGTAACTACTGCTTTTCGTGAACGAGGACGAACAAGCTCAGTCCCGCCGACTACAAAGCACATCATTTCACCTCGCTCATGAGCACTTGCTCCACTGCGCCGCGGAGGTTCGCCTGCAGGACACCCTCATCGTGTCTGAAAGACAAAATACAAGACACACACAAAAGAGGGGGGTTGGGGGGTTACCCAATCAGAATGAGACCACTAAATAGTGATTCCTGGGGGGACGTCTTGGAACGAATCCCACCAAGTGACGCCTCCAACGGTTTTCCGCATGGTGGAAGCATGCACCCATCGGTCCCACCCGTGTGCCCCCTCAACCAACGTTTTTTTGCCCGCTCGCTGACTCTGCTGTCGCTCGGTAGCGTGCGAAACGACTTCGAAGCAGAAGAACACCATTCGGATCGTCACATACACCAACCGCTACTCATGCGACTTACACAGATGAAACGCAAAGTGTGTCGAAACGACTTCGAGCAGCAGCAGGGCCATCGTCACATACATACCTACACCAAACGCTGCGCGTGCAAGCCCACCAAAATAACACCAACTATCCACTAAACCGTGCCCTGTGCCGCCGCAGCGTGGTCTCTTCACAAACAAGACCTCACCTCGAAGGCTCGTCAGCGCCCTCATGGTGGCGGTGGTGGGCCTTGTCAAGCTTGGAGTTGACGAACTCCTTGTCCGGGCGCTTCGACAGCTTCACCCGGTGCACCGCCGCGGAGGCGTTATGGCAGGTCGATGCCAGGAGGAGCGACCCCAAGACCGTCAGCACGGAAGACGCGCGAGCCATGTTCTCTTCTCTATTACGGTATTACGGTATAAAAGTATTCCTCGGAGGAAGTATGGAACCCTGTGCTATGTGCTGGGAGGTCTTCTCTTCTTGCAAGGAGAGGCTGGCTGGCTGGCTGGCTGGCTGGTGAGAGGTTGTACCTGTGGGATGTACTACTACTGTACTACTGGTGGCTGTGAGGGGAAGGGGAAGAAGAGACCGGGAGGGAGCGAGGCAAGGTTAGAGTAGGGCTAAATATCAGCCTGCGGCTTAGGGTGGTGAAAGTAGTGACAACAGGGTGCATACAACTGCATCGCCCCGAACCTATTGACGGCAGTGGAGGTCTCGCTTCGCAAGAGAGAGATTGAGAGAGCGAGAGGCCGTACGGCAAACACTTCGTCGGGTCGCTTCACCTCTGTGGATGCGTTACGCAGAAGGAAGGCGCCAGGGTGTGTGTTGAGAAGTTTTCACAGAACAAACAGCAGCGTAGCGGAGATGCAGAGACTATGGCATCTGCTAGATGCTATACATATAGCAGCACAGACAGACTTCTTGGGGTCTGGTAACCACAAATACCCCAACCCGTTGGCAACCCATGGCAACACACACACGACACGGTCAACAAAACACGCTCGCGTGATACCAGGACGCTCAAACCATCAATTCTCCTCACACGCCTTTGGCCAGTCAAGAGTGCATGGGCGCAGGCACACCGCGTGCAGCTGTTGTAGCTAACGGTAGCTCAAGAGATGATGAGTACAAGTGCGTCCTGTACGATTCAGAACTCAAGCACGAACAGCGTCACTTCTGAAATTCCATTGTACACCTAGGCTTACACGGACTCAACAGAAGCCCCGTATCCAGCAGGTGTTCTCCCTCCCTTACTGCGAAGGCTACGACTTCAACACATCCCGGTACACCATTACAACAGCATTATCTCGAACGGTATTTAGTCTTTCAGGGATTGTATGCATACGTGTACAGCACCCGTGGCTCCTATATATGAGGGTCCACATGTCCACATGGGTTGTCGCGGACTCGCGACCCCCCTATAGATATAGGTGGGTACCTTCTTATTCCGGTATAATAAGATAATGAGAGGGGGCTTCAACATACTACAATACTGAATGTAACAGGTTCGAAGCTCTCTGTCACACCACCTTCTCTATCGGAGCCACGACGATGCTTGTACAAGTTTTCTGTCTTGTTCAACGGGTCAGGTTACGGGTCAAGGTGGATCGGCATAATAGGTAGATGGGTGGCAGCTTTAGGAGCAAAACTGCTGTGCGACAGGTGCGACCTCCGCCTTGCAAGAGACATCGAGTCCTAGAGGTAAATCACAGAAACGAAAGATGCAACCGGTATACATACAGCAGTGGGGGTAACACGCCCTGCTTAGCGTCATGCCCACAAAATCAGGTGGCACCGCCGCACCCCGGTAGCATGCTACAACATAGTCGCTAGTTCAGTTTAGCGGCCTGCCCTGCATAGCGGCCACATTTCGTCGTGACACGAAGGGTCGCCGAACCCGCCCGCCCCCCAACTGCTTACTTGTTGTGCACGCGGTCTCGAGTCTGGAAAGTGGGCGGGATTTTCGAGATTGTTGGAGAAAGCAACTCAAAGGGCGGATTCTGAGTTTTCGACAGGCATGCACATAAGAAAACTGGTACAGAGCTCGTATCACGAAAGTGGTCTGTATCCACCTAAACATTAACATTGGGGATCGGCCATATATATATGCTGCTGTGTACCAGGCACCTCTCTCTTGGTCTCAGGGCAGGGAAAGAGATGATGCTTGCAGCAGTAAGTACTGCGCACACATCTCATTATTACAATGCATACCACAGCAGGTCATACCGTGCATCGATCGATTTCTTGGAAGGCCTCCAAAACTCTTGATCTCTTGCTACACACACGCGAGGCGGATACTCGCCCTCAAAAGTCGGGCGCGCTACGCACAAGGCGAGCTGTGCGGCACACACGCAGTTTGTGCGAGTTGTGCGAGAGAGAGAGGGCTCGCTGCACATCGAGGCTGAAACTGGTCACAAGACCCCGAACTTCAACACCCGAAAAAATACTCGGACAAAACGACAATAATGATGACAAACACCAAATGACACCATCATATGGCGGCTGCTGTCGCATGGAAAATAAATAACCAGTGAGATGCGCACTTGGAATCTCTCGCATCTCTCATCACAGGCCTTTCCTCCGAGCGTCTCACCTAGTGGTTGGATGTAGAGGATGCTGCTGTGATACTGCTGCTGCTGTGGTGAAGCTGTTTTCGTGATCAGGTTGCAGCATGTGTGTGGCAAGCGCGTGCGGGGGCACATCAGATAGGATTAAGGGGATACCCTAAAAAGAGTAAAAAAAAAATCCCGTTTTCACAAATCGTGTGACACATCATCTGAGTCTCACACAGCAGCAGTCAGAGTCTGCACCAACTGGTCTGCAATATAGTGGACGCTCACCACCAAAGTTTGCGCTTGTCTGCTGTGCCCGGAACGACCGTCATCCAGAGGTGAGGAGGGTCGAGGGATGGATCGGTAGCGCCGCCGGTGGTGTGATGGGAGTAGTAGCAAGCAGTGTCTTATGAGAGCAAATGAAGCAATTTTTTCAACATGTGACCTGGGTCCACGCATTACGTACTACGACGTACTTCGTTTTTCCCTCGAAAGTTGATACAAGTAGGTCTGCTCGATCGAGCATGCCTCTGCTTTTTTGCTGTGCATCGTCACCCAGGCACACGTGTGTTACAGGGGGGGTACAAGAGCAGCAAGTCTGAATCTTACGTGGGTTTGAACACGTGTGCTGCTGTGCATCCCAAGAAGAGGCTTGAAAATCGTTTGGGTGCCAATCCACGTCTCTCGGTGTTTTGTATCAGATCAAAATAGCCCATATACGCTGCACTGCTGCTTCGGTAGTCAACTGCAACTACATGTACAGCAGGACAGCAGGGCATTCGGCCGTCACCAGCAGAAACCAGTCGGCTGTGGCCGGGCTGTGCCCTCAGCATCGCCTGCATGTGTGCCCCATACGCCCCTCCCTTGCCCGAGATCCGGGCATATGCTGTACATGTACTGTAGCCGACGTCATACACGTTTCCAGTTTCCAGTACCATTTCCAGCACCATTTTTCTTTTCAGCACCGTCGTCCAGCTTAGCCCAGCAAGTAAATTGGCACATGGTCAGCTTGACGTGGTACATGTTCGTGAGTATACACGGACTCAATTGAATTGCACCATTCGCGAACGACGTACAAGGTATCGGTGATGGGTTAGGATGCGTGCGGCAAAGCTCTCGATTGCTGCAATTCGTCAACATGGCACAAATGCTGACCGTTCCAATGTATAAATTTAGCATCGTATCCGGAGATACGTATGATGAAGAGCTCAAAAAACTCTTCCTAAAAATATCGGGAGTCATGCACATTGGAGTACAGTACTTCAATGACGCTGCCCCCTTTATTATTTTTTTCCCCGTGTGGAGCAATCGGCCGAAGTTATCAAAATGGGCCCAAGGGGCGTCTGGTAAACATACACTAACAACCTTTGAGGCATGACGGGGTCCTCCCCCTGCTCGTAGGGGTTCAGCGACGTTTACGTGCGAGTGCCGTCGGATAGATCAATGATGCATAACAGACTACTTCTGTGCTATTACACAACGTTGTCGGCCGATCCGAAGGTAAATCCCTGTACTTCGCCTGTAGAAAGATTCAGAATTTTAAGAAAAGAATCACTGCTGTGAATTTTGTAGCGGCTGATCAGTCCTGCACATTTTTTTGTTGTCGCGGCGTGGGTCCTATGTCTTACGTGAAGGGGGGCGGATTTCGCTTTAGCAGGTACAGCAAAGTACATCTAGGGGAAGCAAACTCGGGCAATACCTTTTCAGCGTCACGGGGAATGGATGCACTCTAGACTATTCCACAGACAGTTTAGGTTCCACGAGACATCCCCATAAGCGACTAAGATAGGACCAATTCTAAAGCTCGATTTCGGTTGCACCACGGCAGAAACAGTAGTGGCGCAGCCGAAAACAGCGGCAACACGACAGCAACAGCAGTGGCGCTGCCGAAAACAGCGCTGCCGGAACCATGTCGTCGAGAGCTGTCCGAAACCACAACTATTGGTTGTGGCATCCGTTTCGTTGTCGAGTTCAAAAGTCAACCTTTTTAGAAATCGATCTAGGGGGTGTGATATCTCATGTCTTGTCAACTACGCTACATATACATATTCGAATGCAAGACCTCCGTTGTTCTCTCGTCGCTACTGCTGTACATCCGGAAGCACTCTGTTGACCCCCCCTCCTATACCGCAATATGCAAGAAAAGTAAGCAGAAGATGCCGAACACCCTTCGCAGGATGCAGCGCACCCTCCGTGCGACTCTCCGAATACCTCACGGCGCTTCGCGCTTGGTGATGTAAGAGAGCCTGTCCGGTGAGATCCCGGCCTAACCCCCCCCCCCCCCCCCCCGTATTCCGGTACACGTGTGCTACCGGTACACGCCCTAGAGTGGTCTAATATACATGTATTGGTCTTACGGCGGAAGGGGCCGCCTGGACCTCTGTTCGGTATGCACCGACAAGCAACACACCCGTCCACCAACCGCTCCTTACCTAGAACCTTTCCCGTCCGCTTCCCACCATCCTGTGGGATGCACAGGAGCCAAATGATGCCTCCTGTTCCTGCCCCTCCTCCCGCTTCGGGAGGACTCCAGCCGGAAGCGAACTTCGACGACGGGTGCGCTCCCAATCCAAGCCTCCTCGAGACCACCCCCACCCACCCCCCGGACAACGGGACGGCCATCGAGGTTGAAGGGCCAGCGCCGGCGGCGACTGCCTGGCGCTCCAAGGAGTCCAGCGGCGGCAAGGGCGGGGGCGGGGGCGGCGGGGGCAGAGGCAGCAGCGCGTGGGGGGTGTACTGCGACGGCCCTCTGCTGGAGGCGGTGCAATCGGCCAGGCTTTTTCCCGACAGCAAGACTTTCGTCGACATGCCCATGAAGAAGGTACGCAGACATTTTTTCAGGGTATTTGATACGTTCGGAGGAAGCGGAGGATTTGGATCACGGCGAGGGTCCAGCTGGGGGGATTGGTGTTGCTTTATTATTGGTGGATAGAAATCGACAAGATGGTTAACAAGCCGACCAATTTTTTCTGAGACGGGACGGGAAGAGGAACGTCTGTCCGTCCATTGAAGCAGGGTTGTGCCATACTAAAAAGGTATGGTTCAGGGACAAGCGACGAGTGACATGGGGGATTGAAAGTGGCCAGACTGCAAAAGCGGGCTGACGAGTTCGGACTGGGCTTAGAATGAGGAATAATAAAGGATGTACACAAGGGCAAGAGCGAATAGAGACCGTTTTTAGAGAGATAGGTTCATGTTCATGTTTTCGTTCCCCTCATTGTGGTTGCTGGATCGTGTGCTAGCGATTGGGGTGGTGCTTTCTCTGAAGACTGATAATAGTCCCCCCAGCGACCCCTGTTGCAGATTTTTTTCGCAGTCGGCTTTTGCCTGCTGTGGATGTGCGTGTCCAAGTGCTTGTGCATGTGTGCTTGTGGAAACGCTCCTTTTAACGCGTTTGATGGATGTGCATGTGGACGTGCTCTTGTGGACGTGTTCCACTTTTCGCTCGCTCTTCACCGTAATTTCCCAGCCCAAACTACATTTAACTACGCTATCCTATCCTACTGCTCTCTTGTCTCCCTTTTTGTCCACGTTCCGGACGCCCCCGATCCACCACTTACTCTCCCGCCTCTCCCCTACCTTGCAATGGCATTCGCTATTGGTTCTTTTGCGATCTCCGTTTCGATCTTGCATCTTGCAGGACCCGACCCAAGTGCTGGCAGCGTTCAACGCCCTAGGTGTGGTCGACAGAAAAGACCCCGGGAAGGTAGGGTACCCTCTTCTTTGCCGTGCCCCCATTTGCGGTGCCCCCCCCCCCCCCCTGTAAAAAACTCACCCTTCAAGCGAATCCCCAAAAACCTCACGGCGCTTCCCGCTTGGTGATGTGAAAACCTGGTCCGGTGAAAACCCGGCGTGCTCCCTCCCGGCTTTTTAAGGAAGCCAAGTCAAAGGTCAAACAAATACCGCATGCACAAAAAAAAATACACCCCCCCCCCCAAACCCCCCAAAAAAAGGGGGAGGATAAAAAAAAAAAAAATGCCAATGGTCCTTTGGAAAAAAAGGTTCCTCCCCCCCGGGAACATTTATAAAAGGTCAACAAATAAAAGCAAAACAAAAAAAAAAAAAGGCCCCCAAAAAAAAATCTGGTTAAATGGGAAAAAAACCCAAACAA
>FN649746.1:31755-98399 GCA_000310025.1 Ectocarpus siliculosus | reverse complement strand
TCGCCAGAGTCGGACCTTCCTCCCCCCCCTCCTCCCCGCCCTCCTCTTCCTCCCCCTCCCCCTCCCCCTCCCCCTCCCCCTCGTCGTGCTCGTCGTCCTTGTCGTCCTCGTCGTCCTCCTCATTCTCGGAACTTTCTTCCTCTTCGGACTCCTCCGACGACTCTTCCTCGCTGCTCGCTCTAGCCCCCCCGCCCCCCGCCCTTCAAGTTCCCGCCAAGGAGGGCGATATGCCTCACACTCACTGCGGTCGTCCTCTTGCTCCTCCTGATGCCGTCAGAACCGCCCCCCGCCTCTGCCGCCCGCCCCTCCTCTTCTTGCTCGCCACGGAGGGCGCCTTGCCTCCCTGAACGCTTCCTCTTACCCTTCCTGGTGCCGCCCGCCCCGCCCCCTGCACCCCCCGCCCCTCCCTCTTCGGGCACGCTGCCCTCTTCCTCCTCCCCAACCTTCCTCGCCGTGAGCACAACCATTTCCGTTCCCGCCACCTTCCCCGTCTCCGTTCCCCTCGCCAACTCCCAATCCTTCTTCATGACGTCTGGAATGCGTGAGTTTCCGCTGAGCCCGGTGGTAGTGGAAGCGTCTCTCGCCGTGTTCGCCCCGATGAAGACGTAAGTGTCCCGCGTACCTTTAATCCCCTTCAGGACCGGCTCCGGCCGATAGATCTCCGTTGGTCCGACGAGCTTCACATACACACGTCGAATGCGATACGGCGTCCACGAGGCGAAGAAGTCAGCTAGCGTCCTGTCTCCGATGCTCTTGAAGTACTCGGCCAAGAAGTTCACCACGCCGGCCGCGCCGGTGATGAGCTTACCCCCTGGCCTGAGCATCTCTCTCTTCATGGCACCCTTGGCTATGGCGCCGATGCCGTCGTGGCTGCCTTTGAAGTGAGACGTAACCGCGAAATGGTGCTCGACGATGTAGCCGAGCTGCCGCACGCTGTTTGACAGAAACCGAAAGTTCCGCTTGCCCTTGTATTGCTTGGCGCAGCCGTCCGTGAAAATGTGCATGCGGGGCGTCCGCTTCTCCTCTCGAGCGGCCGCAGTTGCTGCGCTTCCGTCTCCGTCAAGGTAGTGATCGGCGATTTGACGCATCCCATGGAGGTGGAAGTCGAAAGTCGTGGCGAGGGTCTTCGGAAGCAAAGATCCATGTCTCGGTGAGGTGCACCCTGCCCGCCGCCTTCCAACACTTGCGGGCTGAAGTGTACCACTGCGACCATGAGGGTGGTCGATTCGTGTCTCGCACACGTCAGAACGGATGGAGGGACATGTTCGAACTTCTCGATGAAGTCCACCTCAATAACCAGGTCGCCGTTTGGGAACGTGTACATGTCCTCCCTGTGGCAGTTCCTCCCCCACATGGCCTTCGTGTGGTGATCCATGTACACCTTGCTGTGCTGCTTGAAATCCCTCCAAAGATCGCAGAGCTTGCCCTCCTTGGTCACTAGTTGGTTCGGCAGCGGTTTCTTCCCCTCCCTGTCTAGATCTTCGTAGCGCGTCCACTCCACCAGCTGCTGAGACTCCTCCAGTGCCTTGCACGTGGGAATGCCCCCCTCCCGCCCGAACCCACAGACCTCACAGTCCGAAGAACCGCATTCCGGCTTCCGCCCCATGAACTCACCCGTGGCGTCGGGGTCCCCAGCTCGCAGGTCAACCTTTGGGCACGCGATGGCTTCCGAGAAAGACCCAAGGTTCGACCACATCTTCTTCCACTCGGAGCCTCCATTCTCCACGCTGCACCACCGACAGTTGCACGCGTCACGCCCCTGCACGTCAACCTCACGAAGCGCAGCCAGGTAATAAGTTTGCTGCGTGTGGATCTTGCACGCGCACTGGTCTGTCTTCGGGGAAGTCAAGCACCTGCACCGCGTCGAGAGGAACAGAGTGCGGCCGGGGTCCGCCAGGACCTCGCCGTTCTCCTCCTTCCAGACCCTCTTGAAGTTGATCCAACCTGGCCACACCAAGAACTTTTCGTAGACTGCCTCACCCTGTCCCTCCACGATGAGCTGCCGACGAGGGTGTCCTTTCGCACTGGGCGACTTGGATTCCCGCCAGATGTCCTTGGAGTTCCCCGATGCACGAGATACCTCGTCGGTGTGCCAGAATGTTCCCATGAGCTCCAGCATTTCTGGAGGGGTTGCGTCGCTCCTCTTGGTCCGGGAGTGGAAGTAGTACGCCTTCTCGTCGATTGCCTGAAGTGGAGGGAGCTCAGGCCTCAGCGCTGTCACCCGCCGTCGGGCGACGACGAGGTGCTCTGGGTGAACGCCAAAGATCTCGGACTTGCGCTTGGCTGTCACCTTCGAAGGCCCGTCTCCATCGTACGCAACAGCCGTGAGCAACGTCTGGAACGTTCTCCTTCCCTCTTTGGTTCGCCCTTGGATTGCGGCATCCTTTAAGGCTCTACGACATGCCGATTGGAGCTCCCTCGCTTCCTCCAGCTGCTCTCGAAGCTTGTCAGCGGCGGGCACCTTGAGCTCTGCCAGACACCGCAACAACTCTGTTGTGGTCATCGCTCTCATGGCCGCCACGAATGCTGGCGAGGTGTCACTCCACTCGAATTGCTCTGGTGGCTGGAAGGTTTGAGCGGCAGGGTGGGTCAAGTGCAACGTACAGCAGTGGGGGCATTTGGAAACGTCAGCGCTGGGGTAGCAGCAGAAGAAATCAAGAATGAAAGCCTGTGATTCAATTTTTTACTTCGATGCGAATACCAAATGTACACTCGCCGTAGACAGCAATCGGAAGTTGCGCCAGTGGTGGCATACAACGCATCGAGCGAGAGCAATCCACAACTCTGGAGGTAGAGAAGAAGTCTCGCATCACAGCGAACACTCGTTGTTACCTTCAGCAGTCGGCAGGCATCTACGGTAAAGAGAGCAGACAGCAGTCTACAACCAAAGGTGGTACCAGTACATGCAGGCAACCTTTCAGTTTTGTTTTCCCATACAGCAGTACCCTCAAGGTTGTTGTTTTTTCATCTAGTACAACAGAAGAGGAGAGGGGTTCAAGAGGGGATAGCGAGAGAAAGACAGCAGACAGACCCAGCAGCACCCAGCAGCAGCAGATTCTTACCTCTTCCTCAGGGGGGCGATCGGGAGCAGTCGGCCTTGTAACGCCAGCACGAGTCTTCCGCGGCAACGCCGCTCTCACTGGACAGCTCATCTCGCTGTCTGCCCTCCTGCCGGTGTTGCCGCATCTTCGCACGCCGCTGCTAGGCTGCAGTGTTTTTTCGTATCTGTCCCTTCTCGTCTTCAAGATTTCCTCGGCCTTTTCCCTAGCTTTCGAGCATAAGGCATCCTCGTCATCCTTGGGGTAGGCCACAAGCTGTACGACAACGCGGGTATCCTTCCGCTGGTCCATCAGCTTGGTGGTGAGCTTGAGGCTGGGTCGTGTGGAACCCATTGGTGCGTTACTTTCCACTGCTTGTCTCCCAGCGGTACGATGCGGATGCAGTTGCCCGCTGGGATGCCAGCTCCAGCCCCAGCCCCACTCATATATGGCCCCCTCCCGCGGCCACTTTTGGTCAGACCAACTTTCTGAGTGGCTCTACCCCCCCTAAATCGGCCAAGCGGAGTCGATTGCCGAGGAGAAATGGAGGCGGCGAGATCGGGAATGCGCCGAAAAAAAAAGTTCGGCATGATCCGAACTGATTTTTTTTTATTTCTCTTTTTTCTATGCGCTGAAACGTCGTTTTAGACTTAGAACCAAAAGCGTTTTTTTGAAAAAAGTTTTTTTCGCCGCGGGAGACCCAATTCGTCTTGACCGCGGAACCCGCCCACTGTTAAAGTACAAATATCGTAACTGCAATATTATGAGTTGGTTTGGTCACGTCCTGCGCCGGGCCAGGAAGGAAGAGGAGTTCTCGTCTGGTATCACCCCGGTCTAATTGTGTGTGCATCAATGTCACCCCGCGCCGAGAACACCTGGTCTTCTGGTGTCTCAAAGAATTTTCTCATCAAAAGGCTGATCACTACCACGTTCTGCTGTATGCGAATGTACTGCCAGTCAGTTGGGTAGTACCTGCACTAGGTACAGAATCATTTTGTTTGGTGAATCAGTCTGTGCCCCCTATTTGTTGTAATGTGGCATGTAGCAGTTCGCGGAGCGAAAGGGGCAGAAGCCTGTTTATTAGCGTACAAAAGCCCCAGGCGTTCGACGAAATACATCCATCCGTGGTTCAAAAGTTGTTCCAAAAGTTTGGATCCATCCGGTCTGACCGCTAAAGTATTTTATACTGCCTATGGGCCTACTTGTTCATCCCTGGGTGCTTCACCTTCTTCGTGAAAAATATTTGTGCTGTCCGGGTGTGAGACGATTGTAAATAGTACATGATTCGGAAGTAAATAGCATCGATCGACTGTTGTTGGCGACCCCAATCTCAGCGCTTCGTCCATCTACTACCAAAAAGGGAACGCTACAAGAAGCACGCGTAGATGATGCACATTTTTTCAGTTTTGTTCTTTTTTCGTAGCCGACTGCTGTCTCCATTCTGATTTAGTTGTTACCGCGTAGATTGATTGAGCTTTAGCGTCGTGGAGGGCAAACAAACGCTCTTCGCAATGTTTGTGAGTGTGGTGTTGAAGAAGAGGCTTGACTTTTGCAACAACACCAGCGTCCAATATTCCCCGAAGGCTCAAAACATACACCGACAAGGGTGCTCGACGGAGTAAACTCTGAATCCATCGCCGCCCATCACCGATGATGTCAGAAAAGCCCACGGCCAATCGATGCCCAGTCGGTGTGACGAGGGCTTTTGATGACAGGCCTACTTCTGCTGTATATACCTCTACATGTCACACGACGGCTCTGGTGTCCACCCCTTACCCCCCGTAGATGCTACTAAAGAACCCACCAAGCGCGCACGGATACTTCACCAAGACAAGATGGCATCGTTGTGTGTGGTGGTGTCAATGACACACAACGATCAAGTAGCTAGTGTTGAGGTCTCGTAGACTCAAGAATACCTCACAGAAACAAAGCTACTGGCTACTGATCACGCCGTGTCGTGACAGCCTGCATGCTCGCAGAGATGCACCAAAAGTTGCAAGCCTTGAGCGCAACGTGCGTAGCATACCACCTTCGGTTTGTAGCTCGAACGCCGTTCGATGTCGATCGTTATTCATGAACGGTTCCCTTGCCTTGAAAGCGAGAGACTCCGCGGGAAAGGACAAGCTTCCCGCCCCGCCCGTCGTCTGGGAACACGCACTTGCCTGACTGTCTCTGTACAAATTTGGCAATCCTTTCCGGCAATCTCTTGCAATAACGCTACCCCTTTCACCTGTTTCCGACGCACGGGTAACGCAGAGGATGCTCATTCAGTGACCCGGATGTCTCCGGCGTGTAAGTATGTACCAGTTTTTGACTCACAATCTACGTACAATATCAACGTGGCAGGGGATGACCCCGTGGAGACATGTCGCAAGGACTCTGTCTTCACATTAAACAAGTCCCAAAATAACATCTTCTACCAGTGTCCCTTGCCCAAAATTCTCCTACTTCGAACCACAAACTCGGCCATCGTAAGACTTCTCCTTAGCGTCAACTTCGGTAGACAAGGTTGGTGGGCAGGAATTGACACGAGAGAACCTTGATGACCGCCAGCTTGCTGGCCATTTCGACTCTTGGACTCGCGCCGCTCAACCTCGCGTACCCCGTCTATTAGTTCCGCGCTCTACGCAGTGCGGTCTGCCCTTTCTACGCGGCCTTGCTTGGCAGAGAACCCATCATCGGGGCTATTTTACCTACTTTCAGACACGCTATGACTACGTTCTGTATCGCTCCCCCCTGGGCTTGAAGGATACTGCTACCGCTGCAGCGATTCGACCGGTGCTCGGTACACCATGATTGGACGTGTCCATGTTTCCAACAAACCCGCAACTAACATGCGAGTCAGACCTTGAATGTACTTTTGGCCTTACTCCCAAAAAAGAGACGAGCACCAAAAGACATAAATACATGTAACGCTGATTGCGTCCTATGTTTGCTGTCAGCACGCGCCACCACTACCAATGTTGCACTTGTGACGTTAATCGGCCAGGTGCCCGATTGTTGCCGCGGCTGGTTATCTCGGTCCAGCGACTACACGTACTTCAGGCACGCAATAAGATGACCAGCCCTGTCGCCCTCGTATGAAAGCGATTCGCAGAAACCAGCCGATGCGAAAAAAAAGGAACTCGAAAAAAAAAGAACCGGAGATCGACGCAAGAGGGGAAAACCAAGTGTCCATCTAGCGACCGCTCACCTCGGGTGTGATCGTAAATGCAAACCAGTTCTAGCACTTGGCCGGCACACGAAACGGCACCCGTACGCTACCGACCGACACCCAACACCCGGCCTGCAAATGCCCGCGCCAAACCTGTGAGATTATTCATCCTCACCGCTAGGAAACAATGGGGAACAGCGCAGTGAACCAACGTGCCGCGTACATGCGGTAGAGTGTAGCCCGCGCGCGTTTGCCATCCTTGTTTTGAACGATTGTGCAGGGGTGGTTCAGAAAGAAGAGCTTTCACGCTCCGCACCGCCCGTGCTTCCAAAAACACGAAAAAAAAAAAGAAACGGCTCTCGAAAGTAAGCACATGACGAGGGTCCTTCCAATACAACTCTTGACGGGATGCCTTCAACTTGGTGAGTCTCGCTTGTCCCGCCGTCCGTGCCCCGTCCCTGTCCTGTCTTCAATCGCCCGGCCAAACCTTGCCACCGCCAATCATCGCCCTTAACCTTGTTTGCACAGGGTCTGTTGCATCTGCCCTTGAGAAGCCGTGAGTCTCGAAGCTTGCCTCTCGGTTGAACCAATAGAAGACACTTCTATTTCTTTTAGCCGGTCGCTCTGCTGCCCAGGGTGCTTGGCTGTCTGGTAACGGTGAGAACATTCTCCCAGGTGCGACCCAGGGGGTTTACGATGCGGGGAGAGTGTGCCACGAGCTCCTCCATTGGCAGATACACCTGTAACATTAATGTTGTTGTTGTTGTTGATGATGATATTGTTGTTTTATTCTCCAAGAAAAGGTAGGAAGCACAGACAGTCGAGGCCTCCCAGATAAAATAACGCCCGTGCGGACCGGCAAAATTTCTAAGGCACGCAAGCACGAGACAAAACCAAACACAAGACCACCCGGCGGTTTCCCTGTTAATCTGCATTTGTTTCTTTCGGGGCTTGGCGAAGAGAGGAAGAGAGGCATGCATGTGCCTTGAAGAAAGGCGACGTTGTGAGCATGAACGAACCGACCAATAGAAATGTGTCTGATGGTCCCAAGACTTTAGTTGGAAGAGGAGGCGACACCAACTCTGTCCTCATTAGCTTAGCTGTTCTCACATGAACTCGTGTGTATTATAGTTCTTTCGCGCGACTAATCTCGCGAAGAAATCGCTGACTTGCAAATATGACATGTCAAAATCCAGAGGATACAACACCGCCTGACGCACGTGCCAAGAAGTAGATAAGGAATTAAAAAAAGGGAAAACGACACAACAGGGTATACCCTGGTCGAAAAGCGACACACCTGGGTACACAGTCATTAACAGCAGTAAATGCATTCATATGATTGGTCAGCGCCCAATTTCACCCCGGTACGTCCGAAAAGGCGCAGGGTATACCCTGCTGTGTCTACTTTTCTCACCAACTGTACCCTGTTTTCGGAAGTGTACCCTGACCTGACGGGAAATAAGACCCATTCATCAATCATTTCCCCCGCAGGAATCTTCCCAACTCCTTTTCCCCTCCAACCATGGGGTACCTTCCCACCCAATAACAACCATGGCAACGCGGCAGGAATCAGTTTCCGCCCCTGCCAAACAACACCAACCATCAAGTCTTCCGCTCTAAATCAACAATGGCCGGGCACGACCCCAGCACAGCAGTTGTTCCGTTTGGAAACATGCACACACGTGTACAATACCCCGTGCACCACTGCTTGCTGCAGTCTATCTATATGCGACATGCACGGGTCACGCTACGAAAGCGAGACCGATCCAGCATGGTTGACATGCATATATATATATGCATGTATGGACACAGCACTACAACGGTAACGTTGGGCGCCACCACTCCCTCCTGCCTGTGCCGTGTGTGCGTGGGTGTGTTGTCTGTTGTGTCTCAATTGCGATCGATGTGTTTCTTGCTTGAAGTACTACTACTACTACTGCTGTAACAGCAGCGGTCGCGCTTACCAGCCGACCAAGCCGACCAACCAATCAATGTATGTAGTAAGAAGACGTCAGGCTTCAGCGGGATGAGCCGATGAAATACACCGCGAGCACAGGGAGGGTGATTGAGTTGGACGACACAGTCCTGCTGCTAGAGTTGTTAGCACTCGCTCCTCCTTCCATGATTGATGTCAAGGGCGTGTCTGTGTGTGGTGTTGCTGCCTCTCTCCTCCGCCCGCTCAGCGCAGCGCCACACATAATGGATGGATGGGCACATATTTGTACATGCATATATATGCATGTCAACCATGCTGGATCGGTCTCGCTTTCGTAGCGTGACCCGTGCATGTCGCATATAGATAGACTGCAGCAAGCAGTGGTGCACGGGGTATTGTACACGTGTGTGCATGTTTCCAAACGGAACAACTGCTGTGCTGGGGTCGTGCCCGGCCATTGTTGATTTAGAGCGGAAGACTTGATGGTTGGTGTTGTTTGGCAGGGGCGGAAACTGATTCCTGCCGCGTTGCCATGGTTGTTATTGGGTGGGAAGATTCGCCGTTTGGTACCCCATGGTTGGAGGGGAAAAGGAGTTGGGAAGATTCCTGCGGGGGAAATGATTGATGAATGGGTCTTATTTCCCGTCAGGTCAGGGTACACTTCCGAAAACAGGGTACAGTTGGTGAGAAAAGTAGACACAGCAGGGTATACCCTGCGCCTTTTCGGACGTACCGGGGTGAAATTGGGCGCTGACCAATCATATGAATGCATTTACTGCTGTTAATGACTGTGTGCCCAGGTGTGTCGCTTTTCGACCAGGGTATACCCTGTTGTGTCGTTTTCCCTTAAAAAAACATGGTTTCTCTAGCGGTCCTAGGACGGGACAAACGGACGACATAGTGAGTGCGGAAGAGCCTCGTCAAACAACACGAGGGCACTGCGATATGTACCGCACTATAGCCATACAACACGAGGGCACTGCGGTATGTACCGCACTATAGCCTACAACACGAGGGCACTACGGTATGTACCGCACAATAGCCATGGTGGACGCGCGTGCGGAAGGCCAGCAACTCGCTCTAGATAATCGAAGGCAAGGTGAAGCGGGCGTTTGTCAGGACTCTATGGCCGGAGTGGGGGCGTCAACGCAAATTGGGACCCCGGGTAGAATAAGGTAGTCGAAAGGAGGGTCAATTGGGACCCTGGGTGGAATATCGTAGTCGAAAGGACGGTAAGCGTTGACATCTGAAAGCTCACCGTGCGGTCGTTCACCATCCCTACGCTGAACGCCGTGTAGCCCGCCATCGCGCCGTGAACGGCGTTTTGAGCCAGCTGCATGCAGTAGATCTGGTCGTACGAGTTAGCTGCGACCGACCTGAAACACACACGGCAAAAAACGACCAAACACGATTGAGGCACCAATTAATGCGCCGCTTTTTTTTGCCCGGCGGGTGACTCGCCGCTGCCTTGGGCAGCCAGCTCTGGGAATCGACGATGGCAGAATAAAAATACACTGTCCTAGTGGTCGGGCGGTTAGCGGGATCGAAGGATTTGGAGGGCAAGGACAGACGTGGAAAATTCGTCGACAGAAATCGTAAATACGTCGCATTTATCTGTGCAGAATAGCACCGACCCTTGCCTTTGGTACGCCTGTTTCGCCCGGACTAAACGCAGCCGAGGAGGAGGAGAGAAACAGAAGGGCAGAAGAGAGGAACGCACCGCGACACTAGAAGAAGAAAAATATATGAGGGGGGGGGGGGTGTACTCATAGTCGTGCATGCCGTAGTCGTTAGACCATGGACCACCGAATCGTGTAGAACGGGTCGACGAACTCCATGTTGCAAGACGCGGGAAGGGAAGCATTCAAAAGTCATGAAAAGGGAGTCGATGCACTCCATGTTGCAAGATTCAAAGGGGGGCGGGAAGCATTCAAGAGTAAATGAGAACAGGGTCGATGTCTCCATCTTGGAAGACTTCGAAGGGGGACGGGGAAGTACTCAAAAGTCATGAGAAAGGGGGGCAGGGTCTTACCGAATCATGTAGGACGGGTCGACGTACTTCACGTTGCACACTTCTCCTTGGTCATTGAAGTACTCTTCGATGCGCGTCTTCATGAACGGCCCGATCTCGGGGAACTTCTTGTGACTGCCACAGCGAGGGTGAGAGTCAAGGGGTGAGGGTTTCGGTTGGAATTGGACAGGTTACCGTTGGGATTGAACAAGCTACGGTTGGAATTGAGCAGGTTCGGTTGGGATTCAACAGGAGCGAAACCGCTGAGGAGTATCAACGGAAAACACGCCCAACATATCGAACCAACTCTTGCATTGCTTTTATTCATCAATTGCTCTCACCTTTGGATCTTCGTTCCAAACCCGCGAGTCCGTGGAACGACAGTGATGGAATGGAACACTAACGAAAAAAGGCTTGCTACACTGCAGAAGTGAAAACGCTCACACGCCCCGCTTCTCCACGCAGTTTAGCGTTTCCCGTAACAGAGGTCAGTCGAGATTTTCCGTTAGCGTTCTCCGAGCATTTGTGACCCACCCGGTTGCATCCGTCTCGCCGGTCTCTCCCAGAATTTCTTCTCCGGCACCTTCTGCCACCACCACGACGGCATAGCCCTTCTCCTTCACCTGACGGGCAAAAAAAACGCCGCGGTCTCCATGTCTCAAGGAAGGCCTGTTTCCTTTCATCATCCCGTCATCGAAACGCATGAGATGGTGTGTGTGGTTTTTGGGGGGTGTTTTTTTAGTTTTCAGTTGTAGGGATCACCTGGGTCGATGTTGTCGCACCGGGTACGATAGCGCCGGCGTATCACCAAGGGCATATTGTAACTATTTAACGGTTGTTGCCCTGGCCCGACAGCAGTTGCACGGATGGCATGTACCATCAAGGGGCTGTAAAAATATGCACTTGGGGGAGTAGATGAGTGGCAAGCTCTCCGATTGGGAGGATTGGTCCCTACTGGTCTGGTCTATATTCACAATATAGACCACACCAGTAGGGACTCATCCCAATCGGAGAGCCTGCCACTCATCTACTTCCCGAAGTACATCCTTGCACAGCCCCTTGCTGGTACGTGCCATCCGTGCAAGTACCGCTGTGCGGGCCAGGGCACAATCTTTTGTTACAACATGCCCGATGTTATCTATCGCACCCGGTGCGACAACATCGGCCCCGGTGCGGAAATCGACAAAATTGAATTGAATCATGCCCGAGGGGGGTAAACCCATGTCATCTCAAGGCGGGGATTCCGCACAATTTTTTTACTTCAGTTTTTTGGGGAAGGTTTCTAATTAATCCCGCGGGCGGCGGGCCCGCCGCATTTATGTTCCGGGTAGAAAAAACACGGGCTACGCGTGATTCGAACCCGAGACCGCCCTTTGGTTGCTATGCAGTAACCTTTGTTTCTCGTCCGTTGAGCGCGCACCACCAGTGGACTCGGGCTGTGGCACACACGTACGCCACCTTCGCTACTTTTGGCTTTCGTCTCTCTGCCTAGAGTGGACTCGGGCTATGGCATTCACACACGTCACTGTCGTTAGTTTGTATCTCGTCTCTGCCTACAGTGGACTCGGGGCTGTGGCACTCACACTCGTCGCTTTCGTTAGTTTGTTTCTCGTCTCTCTGCCTGCACGCAAGGGAACCTCGAGGCAAATTTAATGAACATATACCAAGCCACGCCAAGTCAATAAGCAACTACGAACATCGGGCGCACGATATTGCCGGAAAAGGGCAATGCACACAATACACACAACAAATTACATCGTCGTCGTCATGTACCCCCTGCTGTGGCAAATCATTTATCCTTTGGTGACACATTTCAACTCCCATATATTGCCGCTGGCGTCACCCACAACACAACCTGCCTTAGTAGTGCTATAAATGTCGCACTTCGTCGCGATTTTCCTAAAAAAAAATAAAAAATACAGGCAGCTTTTGTTGTAGCTGCCACTGCCAACCTTCGCAGCGAACAGCCAACTTGACATAGTAGCATGATATGATCATCACCAGCAAGAGTGCGACAAGAGTACAGCCTTGTCCGTACGAAAGGGCACCGAACGACGATACACCCTTATCAGCAGCGCTGTGCTTGCTGACACGAGTTCCGCGACCGTCCCTTACCCTCTTCATGATGTGCGGCAAGCAGCCACGGGGCCCGTCAAGCACAATGTCAGACTCCGGCACAAGGCACAGGTCCACGTCCCCAGAAGCGAGGGTAGCTGAAACAATAAATAACAGAGTCCAAATCCAGGGGGGAGGGAAAGGAATTTGGGCTTGAGGTTTTCATCGCCTGGATTGTGTACTATTCTTCATCTGTTCGTGCTGGCGTCCGAACTTGGTAATCTAGCTCCACCGACGCTATCGTCACTAAGGGTCTGCCCCTGAATACCCTCGATCATGAAAGACGGCAAGGAAAGTTGTTCAATCCCTCCCACGAGGCTGGCAGTGTCTCCACAAGCAAATCACTTTCAGCCCTTACCCATTGCTGCGATGAAGCCCGATGATCGACCCATTAGCTTAAATTCGCCGTTGATCGACCAACAACAGTCCCGCGTTTGGTGATTGGTCGATGCATGAGCCCAGAAGTAGTCGCAGGTCCAACAATACCACATTTGTTAGGTGGTTTCGTTAGTGGTACAGCCGTGTTGTCCAAGCAAGGGAGGAGGGTCCGCAAAACCACGCAGCGGCACAGGCACGCATTCACGCGACAGACAGCAGCCAGTTTACGTTAGAGTGCAGGCGCTGAAAAGCACCTATTCTTTGGCCAAAAGGTATGGTGAACGCACGCTTGCCGCTATCTGCTGTTCGTTCATTTCTTATCTCTTGCTCTCAAAACAGCCCTCAGTCCGTAAGTACTTGGCCTTGCTCGCTGTTCACCTATCGTATCGTATCGTATCGTATACTCCCTAGAGGTTCTCCCTCATACAATATACACTTCGGCTTATTCCGTGCCCATTTGCTGCACCGCGATGTCCAGGATCACTGTGTCGATCGACCACACATGTGCAAAAAAAGATACCGAATTTCCACCCTCGACGTCCCCGCCACAACAACCATCACATGACATCCACGGGGCCTGCCGCATCTGCGGTCCGCACAAAAACGTGTCACAACGCAATAAATCTACTGCGTATTCGACTGTCACAACATCGCCCCCCGCTCTCCCAGTGCCTCTTTCTTGTTGTTGTACCGCGTATTTTCGAAACCTTCTCGTTGACAGTGATGGGGTGTGTGTGTGGGGGGGTCGTCCGTCGCTCTAACTGCCCGGTTTCACCCCATTGCTCGCGCCAGACTCTCCAACACAACTGTCTGTCTCGGACCAGCGTCGCACCTGCATGATTCTGTTTCGCTCTCTTTGGTTTCTATTTCTGGTTCTCTGTCTCCTTTATTTCTCCTTTTGTTTTTGTTTCTCCTTCGTTTCTATTTCTTTTTTCTGTCTCTCTCTTGTTGCTATTTCTGTTTCTCGGTCTCTGCCGTTGCTATTTGTGATTCTCTCTCTAAAATTGCACCGCGTGTGGGTGACCCTCTTACCTTCACCACGCCGACCCCGTTGGGTATCGCACACCTTGCCTCTGTGGTAGCGGATTCGATGGCATGCTGAGCAGCCTAACACGCCGCAAGATAAGATCACAAACACGGCACGCCAAGCAGGAAGGATACAAGAGCAACTGTTGAGGGGGGGGCGACGAAGCTAGTCATTCTTCCATGGTGCCAGGATAGGGAATCGTGAAGCCAACATGCATCGTGGTACAGGAGACCATGGAAATGGCCTGTCATGCCCCGCCCGGTCACAACGAGCACCATCATCACACCAGTTCCCAGTGCTGCTCAAGAACTAGGAGGTGCTACATCACAAAGTTCAGGAAACTCTCACTGCGATTTTTCTACTCCCAACAGTGTGGGTTCACCAAACTCAGCGGAAGGTGATACCACGATTTCACCTAAACACGAGCATCTTGACGAAAACAAAATGCGCATGGTGTGTATTGGTACGACTTTCATCAAAATTGAACTATTTACGACACGCATAGAGAAAAAAAAGTTGATGGTTGATGCAAAAAAAAAAATGTGCGTGTACCTCGACTGACGTCTGGAACCCGAAGGAGCGATCGATGATGTCGACATCGTTGTCGATGGTCTTCGGCACGCCTGCTACCGCCACGTTCATATCCTTTGTTCGGGATGGAACGATAACAGCAGCAAACGACAGGGCGCGGGGTGATGCTACGAGGCGCATGGTACGTCATGAGAGAGGCAGCCACGCGGTGCACGAGAGAGATTGGGGGGAGAGAGAGATTGGGGAGAGAGAGATTGGGGAGAGAGAGAGAGAGAGAGAGAGAGAGAGAGAGAGAGAGAGAGAGAGAGCAGACTCTGACGACACCAAACGAACAAGAGTCAAGAGAGGAACATGGGTACGGCAGAATAAGACAAGACAAGGGTTGCTGCCCTCGTCACAATCGAGTGCCAATGATGTAACAATGTACCAATGTACCAATGCCATTCTGCCCCCTATCCAGCACCCCCTCTCCCGCACGTTAAGGCTAGGAAATAAACCTTCGTGGCCGCGGGCTGAACCAAAATAAGGTACACAGTGAAACAACAAGAGACTTCCTTCCATTCGTCGCGAAAAATAATTCAAAGCCCGGAGACAAGTAAATAGAGGCTGTGGATGAATGTCCGCGGGAGGGAGAAGAAGCGGGGCTTGCTACGGTTCAAGACGCATCACCTCGTTTGAGCAGATTTAGCACTATTGTAGTACTTACCATCTTAAGCATACACCATGCTTTACAACTGTATACCATACTATTATAGTAGGTGTGGTTTTATCCCTTTGTCAGCCTTCACGTACAGATAGATAACTTTCGTATCATAAATTAATTAATCTGATTTTCGTGCTCCACAAGTGATACAGAACACTCCGTCAAGTTGAGCAATTGTTAAAGTGGAACTGCTCAAAGTAGAAACAGCAATTCGCACAGGAGCAAGTCCTCATCTCTCAAGTGCAGCACCCGCAAGTGATGCATGACACAAAACGGAAGCAAGCACGTACGAGCCTTCGGCAACGCAACATAGGTAGTATAGGGTTCATACACGGGGGTGACCGATTTACCTCCGAACAAACACGCCCGAGGTTGCTTGTCACATACCACCTCCTCCCATGTAACAGGCTTTTTTTCTTCTAAAAACAAAATCCCACGGTGTTTCCCAGGCGAGATAGACGAGTGTGCATCCTCAAAGGCGGTTGTCCGTTCCGTACCATCAACAAGGCGTCAAAATTCCGTGACTCTGCAGTTCTCCGTGAAATTGGGGGTTCCCCGCGAAGTACTACCGAAAATCGATCCAAGAAGCAGCTCTCCCGACCGAAAACAAAAAACAGTCCAAGAGGCGTGTGCATTAATTTGTTTCGTTTTTGCTCTTACCCTTGCCATGCACTCCGTCGCTATCCTTACTGCTCCGCGGTGAGTCCCGTCTCCCCCAATGATATACAATTGATTAATCTGGGTTAGGAGGAGGAGGGGGGGGGGAGGGGGCAACGCATGTGAGACAAGAAAGGAAAAGAAACACGCGACGCGGTTCGAGGCACATTCTTCTTCCGTCAGAAGCATAAGCGGCAACTGGAAGGGGTTGAATCCTAGGTCAACCGGCAACTAATACGGTCCCAAACCAAACCAGTGAAATTTGCTGCAATTACATGAGCAGTCCAGTACTTGGGCAGTTCTGGCACTTACGCAGTTTAACACCTTATCACCTTTGGGACAGTTTAGAGCCAAAGACATCACCCCAAACTTAGGGAGCACGTAATCCTCTTGGGATAATAAATACATCCATCCATCCATCCATCCATACACTACCACACTACATACAATACACACATACAATACAACGGTACGAAGCAGTTGAGACCGACAAGCTACGCCGATGAGACAGCGACTTATGATGGGGGAGCGCTGCTGCCGTATGGTTTTACTTGAGGTCGTGGCTGATCTCTGCTTCACAGATGAAAAGGCAAGCACATTCGCAAAAAAAAAAATGCGTGTGTTTTTCACCACGAAAAATCACAAACAATTCCCACCAACATCCCACGCCACCCGACTCTGGCTCCTCTTCTAGGCTTCATCGCCGTCATCACCCTGCCTATACTAAACGAGTCACCTGGTTATCGTTGATGAAGTCGATGATCTTATCCAAATCGAAGCCGCCACGCGCAGACCTGGGACACATGGGTTTCGAAAGAGGAGTAAGGCCGACCCGCAAGGGGAACGTGTACTACTGCTGGATGTGATTGTCGATAACGAGTCCGGAGGGGGGGAGTCCCCGCAGATGTATACGTCGGCTGTGACGTGCATGCACAGCGCTCTCTTAGGCTAAATATGCGGTCGATACCGGGGTACCCGCAGATGTATACGGCTGTGACATGCATACGCAGCGCTCTTTTAGGCGAGGCGGTCGATACCGTGGTCCAGCAGTACCGCACAGAACAACGGCGTCCCTGTCTCACAGGCAACTAAGCCAATTCATAGACAAATAAAAACATCAAAATATCCTCGCGAAGTCGGCCCCGCTCGCTCAGCGAAGAGGCGTGGCGGCACCTATGCCTTTGGTTGGGGCGTGCTATTGAGGTAGGATTGGTCGCTTACCCGAGAATCGATCCACCCTCGTGCTGGACGAGCTCAACGTCTTTCACCGACATCTCTCTAGGGGGATGGTTCTCGTCCCAGAATCCCGCGAATCCTCCGACAATGCCGAACACCTTAGGTCAGCATTTGGGCGGCGGGCGTGGAATAGGGTGTTCGGAAAAATGATGAAACGATCAGTCCTTACTCCATGAAGAAAATCAACAGGTTTTGGAAACGACGCGTCGACAGCATTCGGGCGGTTCACCGATCTTACCGTAGCCTCAAAGAGCCGTCAAGCTGCACAACCTGGTGCACATTCTTGTTACACTTTTGACAACCCCATCCAGCGCTGTAGTTGTAGATGTCGAAGGGCGAGCCCTCTTGAGCACGGGCACGGGCGGTCTCATCCCTTTTCGACCAATAATTTTGGTCCTTTTTCGGCTATACATGTAGTCTCAATCATCCCTTTTCGATCAATAATTTTCGTCCTTTTTCGGCTAGTCTCAATCATTCCTTTTCGACCAATATTTTTCGTCCTTTTTCGGCTAGTCTCAATCATTCCTTTTCGACCAATAATTTTCGTCCTTTTCGGCTAGTCTCAATCATTCCTTTTCGACCAATAATTTTCGTCCTTTTTCGGCTAGTCTCAATCATCCCTTTTCGACCAATAATTTTCGTCCTTTTTCGGCTAGTCTCAATATCCCTTTTCGACCAATCATTTTCGTCCTTTTCGGCTAACTCAACCATCCCTTTCGGGCAGGGACATTCACATCCATCCCCTGTTGACCAATAACATGCATCCCTTTTCGGTTAGTCTCTCTTCCTCTATCTTCGAGCAATCTCATCCACCTCTTGTTGGCCAGTCTCATTCATCCATTTCTGGCGAAGTCTCATTCATAATACATACCTTTTCGGCGTCGTAGATGTTGAAGAGCGTGAGCACGAGGTGGTGGATGACGCTGTTCAATCCCGGGCACAGTCCCCCGCACGTCACCACGGCGGCGCGGACTTCCGTAGGCTTGAAATGAAGCGATGCCCGTGGCCCTAAAAGGACACAGAACACATTTAAGATATATATAGGACTGTCAATACTTTGTTTTGTCAATGCTGGTGTGGGGGACTGGGTTTGGCTTCGGAATGCAAGAGAGGTTGGCTGGGTGCACCTCCGTTGGACCCAATGTTCTCACACAACCCCACTGGGGCTTCAACACAAGGTCATGCGATGGTTGGGGCCGCCAAAGCCATGAACGCACGGACATGAAAAAGGTAAGAAAAGCTGGGTATTGATAAGGGGGGAGCAAAACGCGATGGAGGCGTGCTCGATTTGTCAGTTCTGTGGCACGGAAAAAACGTCTACAGCTTGCGTTCGAGAGATGTGCACGCTTGCAAAGGAAGATGGCGACATGAGCCGTGCATCACTCACAACAATCATCACACGCTTTCCAAGAGCTCGACAGAAGCTCAGTCGCTTTAAACAACCCGCATGCGCCCCTGTCATGATAAAACAGCTGCTCACGTAACTAGTACAGCCATGTACAGTATCAGTTGCAAGGACCTGACTTCGATGTTATTCTTATCAGTTGTTCTGTAACCACCGCAAGAGATGGGCTATGCACAGTGCTGACAATGATCCGACGCCTCAAATCCAGACAAGACACCGTCGGCACTAACAGCAAGAAGCGCCTAAAAATGGAGTGCGATCGTTGTTGGTCACCACATTGCTTGTATAGCAGGTACAGCTTTCCGCAGCGCGCGTGGAAAGGTGAAAAACGCAAGACGAAAGGCGGCGCTCGGGGCTTGTTACTTTTTTTCCCGTCGCACCTATATTCTGGGCGCCAGTGTACACCTAATGGCGGGTGTGCTTCAAGCACCAGCGGGGGCCACACAGACAGGAGGGATTCTCCAACTCCCCCCTGCGGCGCTGGCCATAAGACGCGAGGAGGGTTCAGCAGCCCCAACCATCTCTCTGTTGTGTGCACTCACGACGATGCGGTAATCGCTTCAAAATTGGGAGTACATAATTCTACTCCGTATTAAAAACTCGAATTCCCGAGCTCGAGACAGAAATTCAATGTTCTACACGAGGTTAGAGCATCAGCTGAACCACTACCCAGGGTTTGGTTGTGTGACCGAGCTTGGTTTGAAACATTAATCCCTCTCTCTTCGCATGCACACCTGCTCGGAGAAAGCCCTTCGCAGCCGGCATCCTCCCGGGGCCTCGAACGTGCTCTGCAACGGTACGGTACGGAATACGGTACGGTAACACCGACGTCGCCAGCACATTCATTGTCGTTGTCATCAGCACAGCAGCATGAAATAGCTCTTGAAATAACACGCACGCCGAATGCTATATTCATCGTCCATCGTAGAGCTTTTTCGTCATGTTCCACCAAAACGCGATGGCACTCTTGCATGGAGGATACGCCATCGTGTCCACACAATCGAAACGAGATGGCAATTGACCGAAATCTCACTGATCTTTGCTAAGATGGAATCATGGCATCATAAAAAAATACCAATGCACATACCACGACGTTACCACCGACAAAAAACAAAAGTGAGTGAACCGTGTAATAACTAAAGTGGATACCATCACAAATTCCAACCGTGACAACAAATCAAGGCATATCATTACAACTCTCAACCGTGAAAACAAGTCAAAGCAGATCATAATCGAGAAATCAGTATACACGCATCATTGTCGAAGCGGATAGATACCATCACAAATGTCAACCGTCAAGGAATGTCACGCATCATCACCGTATAAGACGATGTCTTGCTCCCCTATGAGCTTGGTGTAGTGGGTAACGCTCCCAAGGCTGTCCGACGCGATATCCAGGTTGGCAACCCCTGAAGGCTTGAATTTGGTTTTCAGGTTCGGCACCGGAACCGGCACGATCTCTTCGATCGTAAACCTGGCCGTTCGCATGTGTTTGTGCGCGCGCGTGTTTAATTGATCAGACCAGCATCGACTGCGACAAAGGGCAAGACTCACGTCAGTATCGATCGAGATCAAGAGATGGGGTTTTCTGGCCTGCCGGCCTGTTGTGTGTGTATTTGATGTGGTCAGCTTGAATGATTTCTCTTCCGACTTTTGCACGTCTGTTGCTACAACAGATTGGGTCATTTGCATTCAGATTTGTACAGATCGGGCGCTTCCTTTCTTAAAAGTGGAGCTAAAATCGGGATTCGAAATCTTAATCTTCGATAAGATCACACCCGGCTGTACATAGACCTATGCCATTCATGTCCCATCGTATTTATCTCTTCGTCTTTGGTCGGAACGTGCATGGATATCGGTAATCGCGATGGCAAGGGCAATGGTGACAATGACAATAGCAGCACCATCACCACCACCAGCAAGGACAGCAGCAGCAGCAAACAATCACCATGGCCACCACCACCACCACCACCACCAACAGCAACGAAGGAACAACAAAGAACAACACCAACGCTCGAAACTAATACCCTAGATACTGCTGTTGTAGATCATATGCATACATACCTCTCCCGCTCTTCCTCCTCAGCCGTGTCGGATGGCTGCAAAATTTCCTTAAGGCGATCCAAGTCCTTGTTGTACTCCATGCACAGCTCCATGTCATCTTTGTCGGCAAGATGAAGCGTTCGTTGTGGAGCACATATTTCAGGAACGCAGGCAAGCACACATGTAAAGGCACGGTACGGACGGAAGACAGCAGCAAAAGAGAAGGTGCACTTTGTTGAAGGGATTCTCCTCGAAGAGGATAGACAAGAAAGATGAAGGTTCAAACAACTCTCTCTATGGTGTCCTTGGGCGTGTCCGTTGTGCACACAAAGGTTGGGTCTGGGTTAACAAGCAGCCATGACCAAGTTACTGGACGTGTCGCTGAAGACATGTTTAGGTATCCTGAATTACTACAGCAGTACAGCCACGCTCGGAGGGAAGGTAGAGGTGGATTGAGACCAGCAAGAGCCGACATCGAGGCCAATTTTTAGTGGTAATCCAACCGAACCACACCAGAAGCTCCGTCGTGACACGCTCACCGCAACAAGGGAATGATGGAAAGGAAAGGAAGCATGGAAGAGAGAAAGGAAGGAATACATAAATATATTGTAAGAGCAAGCAAGAACGTAAGTACGAAATAAATAAATAAATACAGAAAGAAAGGAAGGAATAAATAAGTACATAAATACAGAAATACAGAAAGAAAGAAAATAATAAAGAATATTGGTAAACAAATACTAATGGAGTAAAGAAATATAGAAATAAATGAAGACAATGCCCGCGTAGCCGTATTCGAGGATATTCTTGGCTCACCCCCTTCCCCAGCTACAGAGCAGGCCTGGTCCAGGGCCGGCCTCCACGCGATCGAGTTATTCGACGCCTTCCGAGCGGGGATGCGATCCAGAAGGCAAGCGTGAGATACGATAACAAAAAACACCAAACACGCGTGGGTAGGGGTAGCACGGGGTTGATGAAGAAAGGCTTCGTTGTGGGGAATTCGGCTTTCGTACAACGCCTTTCGGGTGTCGTATCATATGCATATGCATAGGGATTTCCACAAAGGCAAGGGTTGGCAAGGATAGCGATCACGGGGGGTTGCCAGAGAGGGAGAAACCATTCCGATATCATGCGCTGGAACAACTCTGCAGTTGTTGTGCGAATAACGTCAGCACTGTTGCAGTAGAGAACGCTTGTAGCGGAGAAGAAGCTGCCGGAAGCATTCGAGGGGCAACGTCATGCCGCAAACGAACCGGTCAACTAATGCGCGTGCAAAGGACACGTGCTGTTTGCGGCGACAAGCACCCAGACAACGAGACACATCATTGTCAAAGGGGAGCCGACTTGCTCTTCAATAGCGTCAAATGACACCGCCACAGCTGAACGACCCACGGCATCACAGGCACGGGGGAGGGAATAACTGTAGCTCACCTGAGGTCTCCACATCCTTTTTTTTTTCTGTTCTTTTTTTTTTGTCTTGACTTCAAATCAGTGCTCACAGCAGTTGTGCCGTTTACTCCAACCCGTGGTCACACAGAAGGTTTCCTCTCCCCGATGCCCTCTACCCACCCCTCCCCCCTTTCGGGAGTATTTAATAATTAACCCATGACATAGAGAGGGCGGTTTCGTATCCCTATCCCTAACCCCCTGCTCAAACCAAGGCCAAGCTTACTATCCTCACGAAGGCTACTAAACAAAACGAAGTCAACAACGAAGCAAAGCTTCCAACCATAACCATTCACATGGGCAGTTCACCTCGATCTCGTCGACAACGTCCCAAGCGGCCACCGCCTGAGGCGACGAGTCCCCGTGCTCCCTGGCCGCCCGCAACGCCTCCTCCAAAGCCTCTCTGTACTTGGATTCAGCCTGTGACGCTCGGTCCATCGCTCGACCCTCGCCACCGAACGCCACACCTGTCGCCTCCGCCTGAGGTAGGGTGGGAGCACAACACCAGTGTGTGAAACGCTTTTTTGTTGGAGTGGTAATTGGTCTTTGCAGTAGTAGTCTTAGGTGTACTCAGCAGTAGGTACGGATCTACGGAGATGTAGGGGGGTTTCGTGTATCATGTTGGTATGTGTTAGTAGAAGGGAGAACCCCTTTCTGCGTGCATGGGCAAGTATGCCCTGCGCACTCGAATATCAAGGTCTTGAGTCAACCTCAACCCCGCAGCCTCTGACGCAAAGCACCCGCTACTCAACACTACGCAGGTTTCTTCATGTGAGCAAACATACTGGATAAAGAGTAGACGTCCGGGTTAGGGTTAGAGTCTGCGTGTCCCCTGCCTGGTCTTCACAACGTAAAACAACGTTGCTTTCATGCGTAAGCAGTCCTTGTCTTTCTTTGCTTCGTTCTTGCAGAGGCGCAACAACTTTCTACATACGTAATTGTTTTTTGTTGGGTGCTTTCTTTAAATTTTGTTCTTTCTTCCTGTTAATTCTGGAATTTTTCGCATTTAGCACATGCAACCGTTCGTTTGTTTTTCGAAGATTGTTTGAAATATGCCTTGCATCGCTTGGCCTAGCGTACGATGTTTTATGAACCGTTTGTTATACTCGGACACACAAGCCTCGACAGAAACGTTTCACTTGTTTTATTTTGTGGAAAACGAAGAAAACACATGCGTTGAAACGATCGCACCGCCATGAAAGAGATGCTCTAGACCATACCTTCCTTCCCTTCATGCGTCGATGTAAAGAGACGATTTCAACATTACGCCAAACCTTAAGAGCTGTCCACGCCGAAATCCCGCCACTATACGCCCTTCGGACGTCCCTGTACTCCCTGGCTTGCCACCATGGCCAAACTCGTCGAGACGTCCTACTGTATTGTACCCTACAAAACGAAGACAGCACAAATTAGCAAGGGCATACATCGCGGAAGCAGCAACAGCAACGAGAACAAGAACCCGCTTCAAGAGCCAAAGAGCCGGCTTCGTGGAACCAAAATCGAAAACCAAATTCGCCGCCAGGATAACCACAACCACAGCTCTTTTCCGAACCTTTAGACGCAAGGAGCGTCGGCCACCCCACACCGCAGCCTCTCCGTGCTGCTGCTGCTGCTGCTGCTGTTTTCCCTTAGACCCCCACCGCCGTCGAATAACCTCCCGGGAGAGGTCCTTCCGGAATAGAAAGGAAGCAAGGAAGGCGCAAACGACGTACGGTAAGGATGCAGCAGCAGCAGCAGTTGCCTTGCCAGGATATGAAGCTTCATTTTCAAACGACATAAAACCACACCGTAAGGATACAGCAGCAGTAGCTTTCCGAAAACATTAACGTTGGTTTTCAAACGAAATATATTAGGAAACAGTAGCCTTGCGAGCATACTAAGCTTTGTTTTTGCACGAGGGTATGGGGTGGATCTGGAGGTTACATGTACGGTTTTGGAACCCCTCTCTATGAATACATACATTGCTGTAACGCTTAATATCCTCGCGAAAGGCGTTCCTAAGGATAAAGCAGGGATTTGTCGACTAAACTAGCGCTCGCCTGTGCCTTGAACAAACCGCTGTCCAAGACAAGATCGCCCAAATAGAAAAAGCATCAACGTAGAAGCACAAAACAGCCAGTAATATAGACTACCTGCAACAGGCGGAGAGGTGGCCACCCCCCTAGAGCGACTTTCAAGGCTCGATTTCTCCACACTCAAGTGGGTGCGGAAAGAGCCTGATACATGTACGGAAAGCCCTCGACAAGTTTCTAACACCACCACTTTCGGTGCTGGTATCGAGCCGGTCGCCACGGTGGTCTAGTTGGTATCCTCGAAACCTTCTAGAGGTCAGGCCAGGGGTTCGAATCCCGGCGTAAGCGAGCTTTTCTTGCAAAGTAAGTTTTTCTCTCGCTTCCGCTCCTGGCCTAGTGGATAGCGCTAGGTCGTGTGTACACAGAGGGAAGAGAGTGCTGAACTCTTCTCGCATTAAAAACCGAAGGCAACGGACCGCAGGAGGGGAGGGTAGAGAGGGGCCCTTCTGTGTGACCACGAGTTGGTGTAAACGGCCTCTAGGGCTGTGAGGGCTGATTTGAAGCGGAGACAAAAAAAAAAAAAATCGTACAATCGAGCTTTGGAAATCGGTCCCGAAGCGACCGCTGCCCTGCCTGCCCTCCTCAACTTGTCACGTACAAGGGCGTCAATGCTCAAACTTCTGGCCAGCCCTGCTAACATGCAAAGCAATGGCTTGATGCGCTCTGGAAATTGATGAAATCCCGTAATAGGGGGGAAAGCTTAACAATATCGGTGTATAAAATCGCAGCACATACCTCCGCATGACGCCAGGTAGTCTTCCGACCAGCAGCCCCTGCTGCTGCTGCTGTTGCCCAACTGCCTAGGGCACGGCCGCCGTCGACCGTGGGGGGGGACGCAAACGCAGGCAAACCCGCCCCTGCCACAACGCCTCCTGCCGCACAGCAGTACAACAGCAGGTGTAGTTAAACGATAAGTCAAAGCGACAGTGTACAGTGTACAGGCCCTGAGATAAGAAACGTCAAAATGAGGTCGAGGCTCAGTTTCTTACTTTCATCGCCACTGCTGTCCAGCACAGGTTGTGGTATAATAGAGTTTAGTATCCACCGCTGATTGCTTCACCGTGTTTCCATATTTTTCGTGAACTTGTGGGCCCGGCCCGTTTTGCAGCAATCTACGTCTGTTGGAAGAGAGATATAAACTGCCGTTCGTGTTCGCTAATTTCTAGTCTGCGTTGCACAAATTACTGCTGTGTTCTTTCTCCCCCCGTTGATGTTCTCTTTCCCCTGTTAGTATGCATACACGCAGTACTTTGGTTCCCGTGCAACATTATTATTGTTGTTGTTCGTTGCATAGTCTACGTTGCACACATGCTGTAATGACGGGTAAAGCGTCGTGCCGGTACAATGCATGGAATGCGATGTGGAGGTCGCGTGTACAATGGAGGAGGGCGGCATTTAAAACCGTCCAGGCCCGCTCGCTGTCTGCGCTCGTTGACGAGGTATCTATATACCGCAGTGCACTGCCGTAGAATGCACTTTCACACAGAGAATGTCATTCAGAACTTCCGGAGGAAGATATGAGTACACATGTAAGAAGGGGGTCCGCTGCATCGATCTACTTTACCCAAGGGGCATCCTACATCGTATGCATATCAACATGTGGGTACGTGGTACAGCAGTTTCTATCATGCATACTGTAGGAGCATCAAACTCTTTCCATGCCCTGGATATATGTGACATGATCCGCGAGTCGGCGGCACATTACGCGTTTGTTCTGGACGTACCACCTGGGGGCCAAACGGGACTATAGCCTTCGTGGGTATGGTATGGTATGGTACGTGAGTAGTGCATGTTCCACGGCGAAACGCTTCTTGTGCTGTTTCCGTCCAACTTCTAGAAGCAGCAACATTCCTCCTGACAGCCGGCCGCAGTCACCGCTGTAAATTCTTCGACAGAGCGTGGCGGTGCTAATTGATCACAACAGCAGCAGCCTGTACAGTAACAAAAAAAGGAAAGCAATGGTGGTCCACGGAAGAAAACAACGCGACAAGCAGCAGCAGCGGCACCAAAGCGAACTGCTGTTGCCCCTCTGCTTGCGGGTGTAGTCCATTCAGCATGACTGCCACAGCTGCAGTTTGTACCGCATCTTCTTTTTTGAAAAAATTGTGTCTTGTGATGCGCGTGTTGAACTTGCCGCTTTCCACTACAGGAGCACAACAGAGGAACGGCCAATACTGCGCATGTATGTACGTCTCGCGCTACAAAACCTTACACACAGGCTTCGTCTCGACACCATGGCTGTGGGAATATGTGGGACGATCTCATATGTGTGGTGGGGGGGGCATCTGCCTGCCACGCGGACACGCATAAGCCATGGTTGGAAATGCACCGTTGCACTGGCACCGGTGGAATCACCTTTTTAGTTTGGTATGAAGCTTCTGCACAGCAGAGAAGACGTCGTCTTGCGCACTACCATGCCCACACCGCTGCAATCCATTCCTGGATACTCTACACCTCAACCACCCACCAATCTCGCTGTGCCCGGAGTCTGTCCACTGGGAGCGGTGACAGAGGAACCGAAAGTATTGCAGTAATCGAGCACTTCACTTGATGTTCTTTTCTAGGATGAAAACGAGTGCAGACTCCGACCTTCTTTTGCACATATTGTAATACCTCTCTGCAGGGCCGCACAGGGCAACATCATGACAAAGCCGGGCTGATCGCCACCGACCCCAAATCTTTCCCTCCACTCACCAGCATTGGAAGCAGCGGCGGCGGAAGCAACGGCTGATACAGCCAGGAGAGCCGTAGCAACCATACCAAAGCCGTCAGGAACGTGTGTGCAGTGGAACGGGGTGGGACAGGCAGGGGAGAGATACGCGGCAATGATCGGAGGCTCCGCGATATGCTTGACATATTTGTGCCCCCCCGCATTCCTCCCCTCTGTGCTGTGTGTTCGGCCATGTGCATGTGATTGTGATTGTTGCACACCAACTGCTCGACTTGCCGCGCTCCTCTCTATCCCGATCGACATGGAAGCCACACCGCGCGGCGGTCGATGCGGGTACGCGCTAATTTTGTGCTCGGTGCTTCTATCTTGCGCTGCAAGACAGGTGATGATCTATCTCTACCACTCGTTGCAACGTGCAGCAGCAGCAGCAGCAGCAGCAGCAGCCAAGAGGAGAGTCACTTTGGTTGTTGCGGTGGTATTACTGCTGAAGATTTAGCCTCCCCGGCGGGAGGCTTGCCTCTTTGTCGAGAAGATGCCAGCGGAGCTTTGAACCCGCTACTGCAGTAGGAGGTCCAGCGGAAGACACATCCCTTCCTCGGATCTTTCACGACCTTTGGTTACATGTACACGTGCTCCGAATCCAACCTCCGCAACAAGATGGCCGTGTTCGGTGAAGCACTACATTTTAGCAGGATGGTGGGCGGAACACGCTGCTGCTGCTGTTGTGTGAACACAACACACAACATGTGAAGGGCGACACATACACACAGAGGGGGAGGCGTGGAAGAAAGTTTGGGCTTCGATCCACCAGATCTTCCATCGTACACCTCCATCGACAACGACAAAATTGGAGGAACAAAATACAGCAGTGATGGCACGGACCTCCGAAGGATGGTGTACATGTAAATACCGTACTGCTTGTGGTACAGAATCCAGGGGCAGAATCGAAGGCGTGCTGAAGCTATGCAGAGCAGAGCCCACTGGAGAGAAGTCGGATAGGGAGTCCAGTGCAGGGCAACGATCCTTTGCATTAACACAGGAGGGCCAGATAATGCAGTGGCAATGCTACTACGGAGTACCAGTAGCTTATTGTGGTGGTGTGCTGAGTCTTCTCTCTCGAATCCGGAAAGCAGGACCTTTGAGCATCGTCCAGCCTCCTCCGCGCCCCCTCCTGCCTTACCGGGAGAGCCTTGATACGCAAGCGAGCTCGCGTTTCTTATCCCGCTACTAAGCTAGTGTATAGCGGCGTTTTAAGACACAGCATCAAATTTGGCTCTGTGGCGGGAAAAAATTGATTTCAAATTTTGATTCCCTGACTTGTAATCCAGATTTGTAATCCAGAAAAACTCCAACAGCTTGTCTTTTGGTTGTCTTCGACCAATCAGAGGTCGTGTTTTATTTTTAGTTTTCTACTGATTAACATCGTTAAATACTGGGCCTAAGACTGACGTCTTTTCATAGGTCAGCCGATGTGCGTGGTCTATGTCTAGTAAAGAACACACACGTACATGGCCTCCAGAAGCCTTTTCCGTTTTTAGCCGCAGTGCGACGGATGCATGTTTCCCTTGTCAGCCGGTTGGTGCGGTGGACACTAATAGCAAAGCCGCACCCAGGACCTCACATGGGGAACGTCCGGCAACAAGCCGTCCGCAGTTCAGCACAAATTTGCAAACATCGGCGCCGTCCTAACAACTACTATAATACAATATTGAATCATAGCGCCGCAATGTAGAGAGCGGAGTATGCCGCCTCCGCCCGTCCAAGACATGACCCCGTGGCCGAACACGGTGCGTGCGCATGGAAACATGTGAAGTGACCTTGGCAGGTTCCGATGTCCGCCACTTCTCGTAGGGTGTGCCCTGTCGCTGTGTCTTTCTACCATAGCCCCTGTACGCCACCCTCCGTGGCCCGTGTCCAGTCAAAAGCACTACGGGTATCTCGTTTGCATACCTAAATAGATTACCGTGGGTACGCTTGTGGTCCAGGTCGGTTGGATAGCATGTGGAAGAGAAGTCAACGTTTGGGTCCTGCTATTGATGACATCGACCTTCAATATCCGCAACGACAGGCGTCAGCGTTTATCCCCTCTCCGCCGGCGAGGCAGCGCTTCCATTCCACCGCACCAACCACCACCACACGAAGCGTCATCGTCAACAACCGCCGCTCCCGATCACGGCGCCCCGCGGCGGCCGCTGCGTCTAGCGAGGGCGTTTCCACGGCTCAAGAGGACGGTGTCAGCGCGAGGCACAACGAGGCAACAACACCGGCCGCAGCTACCGTAGTGGAAGCAACCTCCGTTAAGGCTGGTGTCCCGGAGGCTGCGGCAGCGGTAGAGGCACCGCCGCCGCCGCCGCCGCCGCCGCCGCCGTCGTATCGCCGGCTGTACGACGCGGCCATGGGCTTGCTCGAGAGCGAGATCGGGCTCGAACCCTACCCGATCCCGGAAGGCTTGGAGGGGAACTGTGCCGTGGTAGGAAAGGGGCGCAATTTGCAGGTGCGTGGGGGTATAGAGATCAGGTGTACAGCAAGCCGTGTGCAGCCTGTTATCGTTAGTGCTGTCCCGTTGTGTACACTGGTGCCCTTTCTGTTGACATGTGGATGTTTAGAACCAAGCCGGTAGTCGTGCGTGTCTGCTTCCCGGTGCCCCCTCTAGTTTGGGTGTTTGCGCTTTTTTTCTCTGGTTGGGCATATGCGTAAGTCTGCATGTTTTTTCCTGATCTCGTGGCTGTGTGTGTATCGTCGTTCCCCGAACCAAGACCGTGGAGACAAGCATCACAGCGTTCCGGTCAAAAAAGTTCCGACAGGTTCGGGCAGCCTTGGTGGAGACGGACCACGCTACCCAAGTGCTAAACCTCGTCATGTTCCCGAGCCCCAGGTTCGTGTGACGTGCCCCTCATTTTCGTGCAGATCAGATACATACGCGCCTCGTCCAATGGCTTACTGTACCGCCTGCACAAGTTATAAGCTACAGTATATGGTGCGAATCAACGTACACGACGGACAGGTCTGCAACATAGGGCGAGTGTAGTGTCGGCTTAGCAGAGCTATGTATACACGACGTTTAGAAATGTTTTGCTTTTGACCGCAAAACCTGTCGGTACGACGTGGGTGACATCACCGCTCGAACTGTTCTTGGATCCGACACCGGGGACACAAGAAAGTCGTCCCCGGGGCGGGGAAAACCTCTGTGTAAGCGTGTAAGCACACTGAAGGAGGAGAGAGACAAGGTAAGTTTCTTCTCAACTGACCGCCAACGACACGGGAATACACGAGGGGTCGAGGAAAATAGCCCATCTCGCCCCTCGTTAGACACCGACGACGGCGAAACCATTTTTTTTCCTTCAGGTTGTGTCATAGCGTTTATTGGTTGCCCACGAGGTTACGCTCTGCGGCAAGGACGAAGATGTTTTGAAGATGAATCGACGCGAAAGTGCTAGTCGTTGATATGGGTGAGAGCCTCTGGCTGATCGCAGCAGAGAGACCTCGTTGATCCCATACTCTAATACGAGTCAACGTGCGGCTGAGGTGTTGCAACACTAGATTACTAAAAGGGTTGAAGACAAATAATTTTATGTAGACCAACTTTGAAAACAAACACAAGAGCACCAGAATCTGCATAGCAGACACCCAAGACCAGTCGGAAGGCATTGCGAAAAACAGAAATCGTTGATTCTCGGACAGGGCGGCAGTAGAGGCTGCTCAAGACATACATTTCACGCGTCTACCTCCACACACCTGCTTTGAAAGCAAACAAAAATTCACATCGTTCTAAATTCAAGTCAAAAGAGCCAAAACGGCAGGTGCTCAAACAAGGTCGGTGTTGCTGTGAACCTGGTGCGTTGTACTAATATCACTAGAGGGCACCCTATACCAGCGGGGTGTGTGTGTTGTGCGCTCAAATCTGCTTCTGCGGTGGTGATATCATATCAAGGGTCGTAGTAGTGGTCTACAATCTCCGTAACTCTCCGCAAATTAGACCGACACCCAGCGTGTTGTACTGCTTGTGCTCGCCACCACCGACCCCAATCTCCTGAAGTGCGGGTTTTCAGCAGTAGCTGATGCCACTAGCTACTGCTGACAACCCTCCGTTCAGGGATTTACGGCCCGTGGCGGTGAGCAAGGCTATGACAAAGGTTGGATTCCGCTTGGTTCCGGCGCAGATTTCGGATTGTTTTCAGAGGCTGTTGCGACCTTCGATATTTCAGCTCCAGTAGCACACCTGAACGTGCCGGCACGCACGATGCCTCTTCATAGTGTTCTCTACTGATGACAGTAGAACGCACCAGGTTCCTCCGGCGGAAAGGTTGTTTTCTTTCTTTATATTGGATTTAAATATGAAAATAGAGCCAGCGTCAATATCACTAGTTCTTCAACCCGTTACGTGACGGCATCAATCATGTCGCGCGATTCACGTTGGACAGCTACGACTTGCCCATCTTCGGAGCGGACCTCGTGACACTTCCGGGGGTGCATCTGATCTGCATAGACCTGCAGCCTGCACACCCGGCTCAGCAACTAGACGCGAAGGCCGATGAAGCCATGCACGAAGCCTACAAGTGAGAGCCTGAGTGACTTTGCTTGCCTGGGGTTGCTTTTGTTTTTGTGGTTGTTGTTCGCCTTCACGTTTACTGCGCATAAGCCACTGGCCTGTTTCCAGTCCCCCCGTTTCCACACAAACCCATCCGAAGGAACACACCATATCCCTCCTGTCGTATTTTTTTTAGTTTTTCGCTGCCCTCGTCTATTCCTTTTGTTTTGCTGCCTCGTGCTTTTGGCGTTTGCCCTGCTTTGTGAGAACCACTCAAGCCCAAGTGTGGGAGCAATTTGTCCTTGTGTGCTTCGTCTGAACGTCCAGCCTCTTTTGTCCTCCGTACCCTGCGACCCGCCCCCCCTCGCGCACAAGCAATGTTTCCCCTGGATTCCGCGTTTCACATCAACAGCTGTCAGTCCCGCAGAAACGTCCCATCGTCGATGCCGACACAATGCTTGTCGAGAATTATTATAATATTAAGGTGGCCTTTTTGAATGCTCACGTAGGGGGCGTTCTTGTATTCTCAGGCGTTTTCCCGTCTTCACGTTGCTGTTAACTACGAGTTTTTCTTGCGTGTCGGTGTTTGTTTCGGCGTGATGTGTTTTTGGTGCTCAGGCGGCATGTGGAGGCGTTGCCTTGGGGGGGTGACCTTCCCGAAGCGGCGCAAAAGTTCTTCTCTCCGCACTGCCTCTGGGCGAAGCTGGATCCGAAGGAGGTGAGACACCGGCGGTGGTTGAATAAGCTATTCTACCCTCTGGGGCCATTGTCAACGCACGATTCCTCCACAGCAGGAGTGGCGATGCCGAAAATGGCGGATTTGGAACCATCTCGTCGAGAGCTGTCCGGAAAACGTATCGTTTGACTCCTATTCCTCTTCGTCGTGGGAGCAATCGAGCTTTGAAAGTCGACGGTAGCGTTTGCACCTATGTACCGAAGGTGTCGCTTGATGCCACCCCAGTGCTAGCATGAGAGCGCCGAGAAACCCTTTTACGAGGTGAAGTTATCTGGAAGGTGTGGAGTAGCTTTTGCCGCCCCGTTTCTTGATCTGCGAGTGCGTGCTTGAGTTTTGGACGCAATTATACAGCATCGTACAAAGCCTATCACCTCGGGTGAGGCATCTTGAGTCACCGAAGGCTGCGGTTTTCTTTCTGTTTTTGTCAGTGATGGGGCAGCAATACATCAAAACACAACGGTATGAAAGTATGCCTACCATGTGAAAATACAGCGGCAGTGTGGTTAGATGAAATATGCCTACCACGTGAAGAACAGATTCCGACATTGTTCCTCGCTGAAGACCACGTGGTGTAGGAAATTAAAGACGTTGTTCCAGTATCAAGGAGAGAGTGCCTCGTCCCAGCCTGGCGTTGCCAAGTGAACATTGGGATGCGGTTCTCTTGGTGTCGTTTGCAGCACCACCGGAGCTGTCAAAGCGCTCTTGTAGGCAACGAACGGCATGTAGGTGGGGTTGGGACATTGTAGAACAAGTACCCACCGCAGAGCAACGACACCGGTTGAAACTCCGGACAAGGAATAGTCGGAGGATTCGTTGTACTGGGGAGATGGCACGACCCTAAGGCAACGAGGCGCTACATACTTCGCATCCGCGACAAACTCCGAACTTAGGTTAACATCGAATGTTGTTTTGTATATGACTGCTATATTCAGCACGTGGGTCTCGCTCTGCCACCGTGCGGCTTATTTTGGTGTGTCGCCGAGGATATCTTGATTCTGTTCAACAAAGAAACCCTCGTCGAGATATTGCCGCTTCGATTTGCTCGACAGACGTGCTGCGCTGGTGGGACAATTGTCTCGATAGGTGTCGTGCCGTGGGTCTCGCAGATGAAATCTGCACGTTCGAACGAGTTGGTTGCAAGCGTTTGACTGTGAAGTAGGCGCACACGAGCAACGTGCGATGAACCGCCCTTTCGCCGCTGTCCACACGACCTTTTTTCACACTGCTGTATCGGGTATCGGGTGTGCATAATAATGGAAACGCTCGTTACTCTAACGCCTATGCCTGCGTTGCCCTCCATGCCGGGCCAGCAGGCTAGTGTTTTTGCCGCTGCTCTTGACCCCCACGACGAGAAAAGGTCGTTTCATGTGTTGTTGTCCACACCCAACGCCTTCCCGAAATCATCGTTAAACCCAGGTATCCGCATAGTAGTCCCTGTACGGTGACTGTGCCCCCAAATACCGCACCCGACGTTACTCCTCTAAACGTCCTCGGTAGCACAACTGCTACTGTAGCACCGGTGGGCCCCGCTATCGCAACTGCCCGCTACCCCACAGCAGCTGCCACAGCCAAGGACGCCAGAATTTTTACTGTGCATGACTCTTTTCCACAACTACGAATGCCACTGCCAGGCGGTGGAGCAGAAAGCCCTGGACGCTATGATGGACTATCTTCGAGAGTACCTCCGTCTTGTTGAGGACGCTGAGCCGGTGGAGGGGGACGGCCCGCTAGCGGAAATATCCTCGGGCCACGCCGAGTACAGCAAGTACAGGTCGGTCAACACTATTGGCTGTGTCGCACTATTTTTTTTATGTGATGTCCCTCGCATAATTTCTGCCCCAAATCGCCCTGCCCGGTTTCCTGGGTTCGAAAAGGCCGTGTTAACGTTTTGTATTCCTCTTGTGATGTACTGTGCACGTTCTCTGTATGCATGCCTCGCCATGTGTGTTGGATGAGATACCACCGACACGTCTAGATGCAACCCTTTGTGCCACACGGCGTCACTGCACCTACCACGGATAACTTTTGGAGCACATGCACACGGTGGAGGCACCGAACGACCGCCTCTATGACGAAGGTCGGCTCCCCAGATGATTGACGTTTGGCTGTCAACGGTGGGGACGATGTAGGGAGTGGTTTGCAGACGGTGACCCCTCTAAAAGGCAAGCACGAAATGAGTTTGGTATCTCCAGCTAATCCTCGTGCCCCCCGACCCCAATGATTTGTCCAGGCGAGAAAACGACCCTGCAAGAGGGATGCTGACCCGTTTCTATGGCGCAGAGTGGACTGAGGCCGCGATCGCGGGGATCCTTTTCGATTTCGACAAGCAGTTTCCACGCGAGTAAGGAAAAGTTGAAAAATACAGCTTAGAATCTGGGTGTAGAAGTTTGTTTGAATTAACGTGGTTCAATTATTCGACACCCCCTGTGGGTGAGCTTGCATGGTGAATAGATGTTGTGTCTGCTGTGACTTAATTGTCTACCGAGTTCTCCCCTTGGCCCTCTTTTATTCCTTAGCCATAAACTCAGGGAGACCGGACCAAGCATCGGAGTAACATCGGACTATCCGGCCGGGTCCCAATTGGGTCCTGCCCCTGAGAGAAAATATTTGAGGGTGGTGAATGTTAAGAAGGGTCCGACTACCAAGGTATTCACCATTTGACGTTTACCGTTATCAGTGCACCTCGACAATGGCTCATGGGAAGTACAAGCAACGCGGGATTGGTTTTTATGTTTGTCAGAAGTAAGGCCGACATTGATATCGCTCGCGAGGCTGGGAGCTACTAAGGCGGGGCCGAGTTGCTGACCGTTGACCAAACGGAGAGCGTAGTTTGCTGTGTGTGAGTTTGTTCCGTCTGTTCTGGCGCTACACTCCCGGTGTATATGTTTGACCCGTCAGCCGGGGTCACAGGTGGTTGACTAAGTTTGTTTCGTCGCGAGATTGGTTTAGGGCCACCCTTGTCAACGGGAAGTTCGAATCAAAAACCAAAATCGAGTTGGCTGTAACATTGCAGGTGGGGTTGCATCGAAAATCGAAATAGGGCGAAAACAACAGAGGTGTGAAAATCACCGGAAAATGCCCATTGCAATGACTCAAACGATTACCATCGGAGCCACAGGGCATCCCAGACAGCGAACGATAGTTTCGGGTTTCGGCCATGATCAAGTGGGTAGGGAGATCTCGGTCTCGCATCGATACGCTGCGAACTCAAGGAGAAGTATGTGATCGGATGCCCCGACCTGGCGTAGGAAAGCCAATACTGTACCGGGCCGTTGACAACGAATTACATGTCGGTGACCCTCCCCAATAATTGAGAGCACAGATCTCGCTCAACGAAAGGATGCTATGCTCTGTTGGATACCACCAGCTTCATGCCAAACTGTGGCTTGCATCGTCAAGCGATCCGTAGGTGGCTGTAGAGGAGTACGCAATGAAGGCATGTCCGATTTTAGCGGGTGTGGCAAGCAGCTTGAAATCCAAGCGGTTGGCATTTTTTTTGTATGTTTTGGTCAAGTGTTTGATCAGTGCGGACAGATGGAGGTACTGGGTAGAGAGATCGGAACGGTTTTCAATGTGAAGAAAACAACAACGAAAACTCAACAAATTCATCTCTTCCACAGATAAGAAGAGCCCGCGATAGATTTGCAATGTATTCTACACCCTCGGGGGTTACCACGTATGAACGAAATAAATATTAAGTCATCACTGTTATCTGTGAAAGAGTTCTGTATGCTTTTGTAAGAGAAAACAAATAATGCATTGTACAAAACTTGGAGTAATCACCGAGAAACACATACCGAGCCAGTGAGCGTTTGCGACCTTCGGACAGAACGGGCCCGCAGCCAAGCAAGAAAAGCCACAGTCCTCCGGAGTTTTCATTGACTACTGTAAACTTACATTTACCAACACTTCAATGCCGACAACTAGCGACATGGGCATCCGGCATCCAAACGGTCACGAGAACGAGTACGTGGCTCGCGGTGGAACTGCCTACCCAAACCCGAAGCAGCAACGATTGCGCCGCACATTCTTTCGAAGCAGTCTACCGCAGCAAAAACTAAGTACATGATGAGCAGTCCCTGCACAACGAACGTTGCGGAATTAGGATTCTCCCCGCCCATGAATATACAGCAGATAGCATTCGCGCTTAAGGCCGCTATAGGTTTGGCCGAGGCTGGGGTTCTGAGGTCCTACAGCAGTTCACCCTACAAATTGACCCTAGGAAATATACATAAAAATACAGGACTACCTAAATATATATGTTGTTAGTGTATAATAGTCCAGAGAATTAAAATTAATTGGGCTCGACTACGTATGACTTTTTCTCAATTTTCGTAACTGCAAAGTTTTATTTTATTTTTTCGTTTTCAAAAACACAAAACACAACGTTCAGGCCGAGTCTTACGTTGTGATTATTTCGGAGATTTTTTTTTCTCTCGGTTGGGGGGGGGGGTGGTCTGCAAGGGAAAAATGATCTGGATCCAAACGACCTTCTTACGGTTCCTCGAGACAGATTTTTTCTCAGTCAGGGGAAAAAAAGGGCCGATTCAAGTCTTTGTGGGTCACAGCATGCTTCAGTTCACGGTTTTGGCTCGTGTGCGACCAACAAGACACCGAGTGCCCTGTTTTTGGGTCGCCTTCAGAGGGCATGTATATAATCGCACGCCAATGACTGCAGTTTGTGGATGTCGTCGGCCAAAGGCCTCTCTCGGGCATGCGTTGTGGATTGATCACTCACGCTCGTAGCAACCAGAAAAGAAGAGGCAACGTTCAAAAAAGTCAACATCGCAACACACTTCGGTTCACGTTAGAGGCCGTGTGCAATCAAAACTGGACAATACACTCTGCTTCCGGGACGCGAGCAGAGCGATTGTGTATGATCACACTCCATTGGCAGTAGTTTGTGGATGCCAGCGGCCGAAAGCCTCTCTCTGGTATGTGTTGTGGACTAGTAGCGGGTGACACACGGAGCAAACACGCGGCGGAACAAGAAAAAAGTAAAAAAAATCAACGCCGCAACGCACTTCGGTTCACGTTTACAGGCCGTGTGCAATCAAAACTGGACAATATGATCTGTTTCTGGGACGCGAGCAGAGGGTATGCATATGATCACACGCCACTCGCTGCAGTTTGTAGATGTCGACGGCGTAAGGCCTCTCTCTGGCGTGTGTTTTGACTGGTCACACATGTAGCAGGCACAACAACGGCTCTTTTCGGCCCAAAGACAAGAACGTCAGCAGAGCAATGTGGCAGGGTTGACGTTATCGGCTCGTGTGCGGCCAACACGACGCAGAACGCCCTGAAATTTTGATACCTGCAGAGGGTTTGTGCATGGCCTAATGATACTGGCCTCTGTTTGGCCAGCAGACGGTGTAGTTCCTCGTTCTGGCACGATCGGGGTGTGCCTAGGGGGTACCCCCCCCCAATTCCAAACTGGAAATTATCAGCCGATCCGGTTTGGAAAATGGGCCTATTTTCCAACGCGGCAGCTGGGATCCCAGGAAATATTCGGCGATTTGGAATTTGGGCGTTTGGAATTGGCCAAATCCCTCCGCGTAGTAAGACGCTCAAATAATCCCCCCCCCCAATAAAAATCCCGAAATAATCACGACGTAAGAAGACTCGGCCTCACAGGTCAAGTTCACCCACACTTTCTGACGCTATGAATCCATTGCTAATCTGTCTCAGACTCTTTTCTATGATAGAGATGGTTTCGCTGTGTCATATTAAGAAAAAAAAAAAAAAATCCAGCAAATGCGAGCAGCTCGTCTTTTTTTCGTTACACCAGACCATCCGTCTACTACCGAACCTACAACCGAGAGCGCACGCTGACGACGGATAGAACCACACATCACTACGTACCACCAACCCAAGACGAGCTACAGCTGCGGTGGGGTCCCGAGAGACTCACCCAGATCGGGCACATCCAAGGGCTGTGGCTACCTGTTTGCAGTCCAAGAAGCCACCCGATGTTCTTCAGGTATCTACGGTGTACATGTAGTCTCCTCACCTACCGCATAGCCAGCAGAATCCAAGAGTTTCAGGCTTGTGGACCTCACCCCCGTGGGCCGAGCTGTCGCCCTCTCCGGCGTCCGGCCGGGCGCCTCTGGGCGTTCCGCCTGTCTCGCTATGCTCGCCTCTCGCTCCGCTCCGCTTGAACGCTGGAAGCATCATGTACTTGTAGTGCTGTATGCGGTTCTAAGAATCTACGTAGAACTCATCTGCTGGCAAGTTCTGGAGGCATTCGAGAAGTTCGAACGTACGTATGTGGTTCCGGAGGTAGGTGCGGCGTACCTCGGCTTGGTAGCTTTCGTCGCACGCTTCTCCGTTCTCCGTCTAGTTGTCACATACACATCCACCCAACCACAACGAACCTCAAACATGAGCCACAGCTGTAGTGGGGATCCCGAGAGACTCGCCCAGATTGGGCACATCCAGGGCTGTGGCTACCTGTTTGCAGTCCAAGAAACCACCACGGGCTACCCTTCGGGGCTGCGCATTGTGACCGTAAGCCAAAACATCATGGAGGCCCCATGGGTCCAAGCCAGCTCCGAGTCCGACATTCTAGGCAAAGATCTAGGCGACATGTTGCGCGAAGAATGCGTGCAAACCGTGCGGGCTCTTGTCACGCGCTACACGCAAGCCAGCCAACCCCGCAATGACCGCATCTCCCCAAAGGTCAACAGGACCACGGCCGACATCTACTCGTGCCCAGCAGCCGCACACGCCGGGCTCGTGCCAGGAGAGGAAGATGATCCGACCAAAGCAGTGTTCACCTTCACGCTGACAGGCAGCAACCCGGGGGTATATCTGGTGGAAGTGGAGCGGAAGCATGGGCCTCACAGCGCCCGAGCCCAGCATACGCCCGGGTTGCTGCAGATGACCGATCTCATGGGGTGTATTCCCGTCGGGTCAAACTCTTTGGTATCGACGGCGGCCCTGTGTGACGCGCTCGCGGAAAATATGCCTGCGTACGAAAGGGTTGTAGTGTACCGTTTCGCCCCAGACGGCCACGGCGAGGTCATTCATGAATGCATCAAGCCGGGTTGTGAAGTTGAATCCTCATTTTTGGGCTGTCATTTCCCAGCTTCGGATATTCCTCCCATCGCGCGGAAGTTGCTCATGCTAAAGGGCGTTAGTTTCATCGCGGACACCTCCGGACAGAGGGTGGCCATAAGGTCCATTCCCGAGCGATCCTCGACCCCTCTCGATCTATCCAGGAGTGCTTTAAGGGCTCCGTCGCCATGCCACGAGCAATTTCTCCGCAACATGGGAGTGAGGGCTTCGATGGCCGTGGCCATCACGGTAGGAGGCGAGCTGTGGGGGAACATCAATTTTCACGCCTACACAAGGGCCGTACATCCGTCATGCGAAGAGCGTATACTGGCGGAAACTACGGTGACGTTAACTGGTGCGCTCATCATGCACTACGAGCGGCAGGAGATCGCGACGACTGCTCTCGCCTTGTCGCGCATGCTTGGAAGGCTCAAGGACTACCCCAGGGTAAATGATTTCCTTTCTAGTGAGCATCAGGCACTGCGAGATATCCTGGAGGTCGACACCATTGTCCTGTACGAGCACTCCCGATCCGCCACCGTCTATGGGAAGAAGGACATCTCCCTGACCCTGAGTGAGTGCATTGAGCTTCTCAACGGGGATGGGCCTGGCGAAACCTTGTGCTTTCGATCACTGGAGGCAAAAGGCGTCGCCTTTTTCTCTGTAAACACCTTCCTGATCGTTTTCCTTCGGGAGAACATCGCCGACCAGATCAAGTGGGCGGGCAACCCTGAGGCGATAATGCATGACGGGGAGGTTGTGCGACCCAGAGCATCCTTCCAACAGTTCATGGGAACACCAGCGGTGCCGTTCAAGTTGTGGTCGCCGGCGACAACGGACCTCCTCAACATGGTGCGCCGCGGATTCTCCTCGAAGATATACGCGGATGCTCTGCCCGCCGCCCAGCAAGAAACTTTTGCGCACGTCTCTCATGAACTTCGCACCCCGTTCCATGGCGTGATGGGGTCGCTCGAGATGCTGGAGGAGGGCCACGGAACCATGGAAGCGGAAGAACAGCTGGGAACCATTCACTCTGCTGTACGTTGCGGAAAGTCGATGCTATCCACGCTCGATGATATTCTCGACATCGCGAAAAATCGCAACAACACGGAGGTGGCTCGCCGCCGTTTCGCCGCGTCCAGCCCAATCCTTCTGGCGGTGGATGCCATGAAACCATTCGCCATCACCGAGTCGGTTGAGCTCACAGCGGAGACCGGACCACCGGACGATACGTTTGAGGTAGTCGGGGACATGCGGCGCATCAAGACTGTTGTGCAAAATCTGGTGAACAACGCCATCAAGTTCACCCCCAGGGGAGGAAAGGTGGCGGCATCCCATCGCGTTCTCGATTCCCTGCAAGACGCCACTGATTGGTGGACCAAGGAGACTAATCGTTTCGAGGCCAGCACGTGGATAGGGAGCCCCACAGGCGACATGACGGCCGTAGCATCTCAGGATGCAAGGTGGCATGTCTACTGTGTAGAAGATTCCGGGGTTGGTGTTCTGCCGGCGGACCTCCCGCATCTTGTAGCAGCGTACAAGCAGGTATCGCATGGCGTTCAAAAGTCGTACGCTGGCACTGGGTTGGGCCTCCACATCTGTAAAGCGCATGTGGAGGCGATGTTCGGTGCTCTCGGGATCGCTTCCACGTTTGCCGAGGAAAGCACAAGTGGGGGAACGCTGTTTGCCGTGATACTACCCCTGTGCTCTGTGGAAGAGGCAGGAGCGGTCGTCGATGCCGGTTCTAATGCTGGTGAGGACACTGAAAAGGCTGTGACCAAAGCAACATCGACCCCCTTTTGCCACAACATCGGATCCCGCAAGATTGCACTGATTGTTGTAGACGATCACACAGTGAACGTGAAGCTCATTGAACACAAGATTCGGCGGCATTTCAGGGGCAGCGGCGCCGATGTGCAGGTTTTGTCCGCCACCGACGGCTTGATGGCCTTGGACGTGCAAACGGCGGCACGACACGTCCGTGTCGGTGGATCGGGGGGCCTAGTTCTTGCGGGAATTTTCATGGACTTTCACCTGCCAAACCTTGACGGGATCGAGTGCACAAGGAGGATCAGGGTGCTCGAGGCCGCCAACGGTTGGCCTAGGGTCACCATATGCGGCTGCACCGCCGATGTTACAGAAGGTGTACGAAGTTCGTTCCAAGACGCGGGGGGGGACGAAGTCATCCTGAAGCCTTGGCGCCCGGGCCAGGTGGAACGCGCCTGCAATGTCATGGTGGCTAAAGCTTTGGACGATGACCACCAGAGCGGGGTTGCAGGGGTCTGAGGACCGCGTGTCCCTGGAAGGTGCATACGAGGCGCGATGGTGAGTTTATTGGTTTCGGGGAATACTCGATGCTCTGCCTCATCTTCCCATCCATCAAATCCTATCTTGTCCGGGACACTCGATTTTTGGCTTGAGTTTGTCGGCATTTGCTCGTTGTTACTGGGAGTTGGCCTGTCTCAGAGATCTCCCACGCTTTAGGGTAGCCGCCCCTCCGCCTTGTTGGTTGGCCTTGTTGGTTGTTGCACCATATTGGTTTACGGAGCACTCACGTGCAACCGAGGTGGCTTGGGTTTTCATAGATGAAGATATTTTGCGTTGGTCTTTCACAACGCGGGCCCAGGAACCCTACCTCGCTTTCCCCGTTTCGCGGCGCAAACGAAAAAGTCCTCCCAGCTCGATTTCCTTGCCGCGGGATCGGAGTCAACGCGTGAGGCCGAAGCGTAGCAACGCGACCCAATTCTGACGATATTGTTTTTCTGTCCCCAAGTAAAATCTAGACAAACGTTTGGAGCTTCAAACACGAGTGGTAATGCAGATCTATGCATACCTATGTTTGTGTGTGGAATTTCCACAGGTTTATATGGTTTCCGCCGAAATCCCCCCCCCCCGCCACCGGGATTGGTCTACACGGGGTGCGAGAGAGAGAGAGACAGAGTAAACTACACACACCTGACGGGTGATGGCGCCTTTTTGCAAATAACCCACGGGTGGCGTCAACTGGGAGGATTGATTGCTGTGCGTACGTAAATGTGTTTGATGTTTCCGTGCCTACAACGAAATCTGGTGCGGCGGGTTGTCTGCGGACCTCGATGCACACATGGTTGACGACCCCGTACTGTTTTGCGGAGCAAATCTGAAATTTGAGGGCTGTGCGCTGTACTGTGGGCAGGTCAGTGCCAACGAACAGGGGGCAACAATTGCTCCTCGGAATCTCGCATGCTTACAGGCAGCACGTTTGCGGAGCAACAGCGAGAGGAACGAGAGTAAAATATGGAGAGCAGATGCAGAATAACGACGAAGAATCCTCCCCGCCCATGTATGTTTTGAATTACATGTGCAGCAGTATTAATGATTTTTCGGCCCTGGCCTATTGGCCCTGGCCTTTAGCTGGATGGAGTTGATACAACTTTCGACATCAACCGTCTTTTCCATCCTCTTCGAGTTTGTTTCCGTGCAAGGTTCTGCCACATAAATTCAGGCTGACGAAACTTCAACTTTCTTGACCAAAAAGCTCTTTCTCGTGTTCTCTGCGGCAGCTTGCATGCTGTATGAACAAGGCAATGCTTCATGCATTGGACTGACTGTACATAAACTGTGCCACAGAGCCATTAAAGGTGCCCCTTGATGTGCGGTCTCGCCATCTACATTTAATGGTTTTCCCCTACCGCAAACCGGAGGACAAAGGCCCCCACGCCATCGGCTTGTGTTACCGACTTTGTTTTTCCCTCCCATTTGGTTGCCTCTCTCTCTCTTTCGTTCATTTTCCCTCCCATTTGGTTGCCTTTCCCTGCTTCGTTCCCGAATACAGGCGTATCCTACGATGAAGGCTCAGCTTGGACTACGTGATCATGTCGAAAGGCGGACAGGATTAAGTTATGTGGTGCCCGAACTACGGGACCTTTTTATTTTTCACGAGCGACGGAGAATGCACGCCTGGATAAAAGTCTTGTTGCTTGCGTAAAGGTGTGGCGGGCCGGTATCCCTCTGTGTTCTGGATAGAGCAACTTAGCTGTTTGACTGGTGATTCACCGGTGTCCGAGTACGTACGCAATGGTGGTGAATTGGAATGAGAGCGCCGTTGCTTTGTTCATGGAGACATGATGATGGTGTCAGCCGCGACGTTTATGTAGTTCATTCCATCAAGTCTCGTTGGTTGGTAGATGGATGTAGCTATTTTTCTGGGACATACATATGTCGGGAAATGTTGATTTCTTAAACACCGTTATTTCCTACTGATATGTTCTTGGCTCCCGCGAGAGTGTACAATTTTTGACGTCTTTTTGTAACGCGCTTGATTCCGAATAAAATCGAAACCGCGTTCAGAGAGCCCCGGCCTTTTATTTTGCCGGCCTTGGACTTGGTGGAAACAGCTAGCGTTGATTGCAGGGACGCACCTCCGCTGGAGGCAGCTTTTCAGGAAACACAACTTGGATCAGAACAGAAAAAAAAACACAATTCCCTTGAGTTGCTTGGTTCAACGCTAAGTCTGCTCGGGTGTGTCACCGTCACCGGCTTCTTGGCGATCTCGAGAAGCTTCCACGTTTGTTTTGTGAAAGTGACAAACCAAAACGGCAACACAGACAACAAATCCCCACAGCGCGGTTCGACGGAGCACGCGCGCACCACCCCCCCCCCAACCAATATTGCACCGGGGTGATGGTCTCACCTGCGTTCTTCATCCCCACCCGTCTGGCATTTGTCCCCTTCTAAACGAGGGCGGCGGGGGGGGGGCGTAGATCGCGATAAATCACCTTCGAGGCGTCCTAATCCTTTAAGGGAGTTGATGGGTTCTTTCGAGTTGACGAGCCAAGACCGCACGGCGCACGCGGAAACTTCGAAAATAACAATGAAGGAGACCTTCAAAGATAGCACAAGTTATTCGAAGTGTTTACAAATAATCGGTTGTATGCATCAATTTGATTGCACAAACAAGCATCGATGAAGAGCAAGAGGAGACAGCAAAAGGCGCGAGACAGACAAGAGGTTGTAAACAAGAGAACGGGCAAAACGGTTCTTGAATGGGTCTCCGTTGAGTTTTCTGCAGCTGGAGCGACAACAGTGTGAGCGGGTGAGCGGGTCGCCAAGAAAAAGGGACACCATCCGCATTACGCGTGGTTATCCTTCGCATGGGGAGCTCCCGCGCTGCACACAGGGATGTACTGCCACTCCCAACGATGCGCCCAGAATCGAAGGTCTACGGCGTGCCTAATTGTGTGTGGTTCGGCGAGCAGCGTGTGTCGGGCTCGTTACTGCCGCCGCCAGTTTTCCACACCGTCGGCAACCGCGGTCGATACCTCACTGGAAGTCTTTTATCGCGGCCTTACCATACTTAAGTTTTTTCCTAGTCAACTCGACCACAGCCATTCATTTCGTTTTGCTTGAGTTACGAAGTTGTTGCTGGTAGATTATTTTGCTTTTTCCCTCTGAGTTCTTGGGAAGAGAGTCCCCCCACAAGGTTCGTCTGTCTTGTTCCGCCTTTGAATCTTTGGAAAATGAGCTCCCCAAGTTTCGCCGGTATTGCCGACGACAGACTGTTTTCCCTAGTGTTTGTGGCCTTGGAAGGAACGTGCTGCTCGTGCACCGTACTTCGGCATACAAAAATGGGGTGGCATCGACAAAAGCTTTGGGCACATCTGGATGAACCTAATTATCTCCATTGCACAAGCTCTCCCCGACACGGCAAGAAGGGAATCTTCTGAGGGTAGCAGGAAGAAACCATTAGAAAAAATATACATCCACTCAAAGTGGAGCAGAGGAGACTGACGGAGAGGATGAGGATTGTGGCTGCCAGCCATTTTGACCCTACGACAACAATGATGGCCAAGTCCTTAGTGCCCAGAACGCGGTTTTAGACAACGTAACCAGACCAAACAGGCCAGCTTCATCCTCTGCCACATATTACAATCAGATGGCCGGGGATAACGTTGCGGCCGTCCGCTGTGCAGAGGCCAGGAACAAGTAATGGAGTTCAACCATGATTGACAAGATGAGGATCTCTCCAAATCTCTCCACAACTTTTATTCTTCTCGGTTTCTGTCGTCATATCCTGCTGCAGATGGATGCATCCACAATGCGCGTAAAGAATCGGGATGCGCCCTCGTTGAGAGAACCACTTGGCAAAACCTCTGGGTATACGCTGGACTCGTCTAACCCTGTGATGAGTGATTTAGCGAGGATGAACTCAACGATGGAGACAATTCTTCTAATACAGGAGTAGAATTGAGAGACGAAAGGAAAGGGAATGGTGTGGAAGAGAACAAGGACTTCAACCCATCAGGTCTTCCATACGTCCGTCGACAACGACAAAATGCAGGAAATATGAATCTTCCAGCGGCCTTGGAGAGATCCCGAACGAATTGCAGGAGCGAATGCTGAAGTATTAATAATCGTGGCTAGCCCAATGGGGGCAAAAAACAATCGGATAGGGAGTTAAACCCAGTTCAGGGTAACGATGCTAGAACCAGAGGAGCAGATAACACAGCGGCAATGCTACGTGGTGGTGTTGAGTCTTCTTCTTGTGCTTCGAATCCGGAAGCTGTGCGCTGTCGTCCAACGTCCAACCACCTCGACGCCCCCCCTCTCGGCGGAACCCGCAGACTAGAAAGAGTGCTCGCAGTATTTGGTCTTCCCGCAATAAGTCTGACGTCCTTATATTTTTCGGCTGCCTAGCGCGGTCGATGCTATCTGCAGAAAAATACACGGAGGCTGGCGCTTGTGGTTCAATCTCCTCTGCCCTGGAGAACCTGCGGATTAGAACGCGTGCTTGCGTTTCTTGTTCCGTTTCAAGACTTTCCTCTCTTCCATAGCCCGGTTAGCGCGTTCGATTATATTCTATTTTGTTGAAGAAGCACACCCACAACCAATGACCAGGCCGTGACCGCGCGAGGACCGGCATGAGCAGCAGCAGCGGCAGCAGCAGCAGCAGCAGCAGCAGCAGCAGCAGCAGCAGCAACCCGGGCGACGGATTGTCACGATGATGGTACCGGCTTGGCGGGGTTCAGCTCTCGACGTCTACCTACAACGTGAGCGCCAGTATCGCCTATCGACAGCAAAAATGGGGATGCGGCCTTCTTAAACCAAGGGTAACGTCCATGCCTTCCATCTTTCTTGAAACCTCATCGTCGGAAACTGTGTTTCATCGCGAATGGTTGGGCTCTCTTTGGGACCATTTCTTTTCTTCTCGTGCCTTATTGTGGCCATGGGGAGCTCTGGAATAACAGAGGTCAGGGCCAAAGCAAACACAAAGGCCCTGTAACCACGACAGCAGGAATCAAGAGGGGGGGGGGTACGAGAGGTGCCTCTGTACGCCAGGTTTCAACTGGCCCACACAGGCATTTCGTAGTAGATGGAAACTCTGGTCAATCACGATTTCTCGGGAATGTCGGGAAAACGCATCATGGTAACCGTTCTCTCTCACACAGATAACCTTCCTAACTGACTGCGTTCCTTCCAAAGATGAACAAGCAAAGCAAAACTTCAACCATTGTTCTATTCTCACCTCAGCGCTTTCTGGGCTTTCAAGCAACGGAGGCCGAGTGCAGGCGACTCCTCCACGCGTTGACTTCATCCAGAGTGCTCGCGTGGACCTGAAGCATGTTCGACACCCGTTCATGATGTGTTTGAATTCTGTCTGGCTTCGCTGACGATAGCTCACTCTCTCTCTCTAGCTCTTTTTCTGTCTGTGTACATCTCTATCAGTGTTTAAGAAAAGTTGCTCGTTTGGCTCTCACTTACATCAAGAAATATCAGTTGCGAAACTATTTAGTCGGTGCCGACGCACGTGTGAGAGGGAACGGGACATAGAGGCGAAAGGACCGGGGGATAGAAAATAATAGCGACATGAGAGAAGAAGCAGAGGTGCAGAACGATTGAATAGAGACGAGCAGTAGAGTTGTCGAGCGGTGTGCTTCAAACAAGGGTACTGTCATCCCTCACGACCCATTCCACGACACACAGTCTACGTATGCCCTATGTGGCTCTGTAAAGAATGTGATGCACATCTCAGTCGTCGTTGAAAGGGTACTCAACGCCTGCAATGCTTGTTGTATATTTCGGTAGGCTCATGGTGAAATCAACAGAAGAGCCTCGAACAGGGTTTTCGTGGGGGTGAGAACCTATCCTTCACATTGCATCACAAAGACGAAAATAGAAACAAGAACGTTCAACAACCCTGCATGCTCGTTACGGCCCCATTGAGGGTCCTTGTCGATGTTACCACTTCTACATACTATTTCTGCCGTTACCACTAAAAATTAACTTCCTAACCGCCGGCATCTTCCCTTGTCGTACAAAGAAGACTACTGTCACCGCCAACCCTAAACCTATTTGGACGAAATTATTCTACGCGAAACACAATAAGTGGGCGGAGAAAAAAAAACACGTCAGCGAAGATACAAGGTAGAGTTCCGCTGACGTCTTCGTTCACGTCGCTGGACATCCCTGTCACTCTCGCCAGCATGAACGCAACAGTCTAAAGAAGCGAGGAAACAGTACGACGAGGTGCCCACAATATTTCTCGAGGGCAGTCTCAAACATTGCAAGGGTACGGGTTAGAGCGATTCTCCTGTGATACCCGAAATAGGAGCTCTTCAGTGGAAATAGACAAAACCGCAGGTTATGTAAACTACATGCTACAAGCGATGGCAATCGATGGGATGAACAAGCGTAAATCGCACATCGTACCTAGTAGTCAACGCGTGTTCGTGAGCATGCTTGCCGGCAGGGCGGCTGGACATTCCTCCCGGTAAGTTTTGGGCCAGCACCGCGGGATTGTCTTTTTTGCCACCCCGGGCCGAAGGTTTTCGTAGCGATATAGAGGCAAGGCCGTAGTGTAGGTGGACTCTGCGAGTATAGGAAAACAAAAGGGAGGGAAAACAGTAGAGCAACATGTGCACTGCACCTGAAAGTTCGTCCGGCCGGCATCGTCTGGCGTACGTAGAGACGCAAATACCAGTAGTGCAGCCTTCTTCGCCCATACGCTCGCCCCCTGTAGCGTCAGCCTCGCCCTCTGCGTTGGGTTCGGAAGGTCTCGCAATTAGTGGTCTCCAGTCATGACTGCATCCTTTTTCGTTGTTCTCATACGTTGCCTTTGTTGTCCGACGACATAGTTGTGCGCATCTTCTGTCGACAGGATTTACTTCGAAATATGATATCCGAAAGGAACAAAGATGTGCAGCGCCTTTATTTCCTTCGCGTGATCAACAATGATCCAGCGATCAAGCTCGAGAGCAAACCTCTCTGGACCTCTAGGTTTTACTTCACCGGAGGCTTCTGAGAGTAGGCTTTGCTGTACAGACACAGGACGCCGCTCGCGAGGACCCCGAAGTACCTCGATGGCCGCTCGGTCGGCGCGTTGAAGCGGCCCGAGGAGAACGTCACCTGACAAGGACATCAGTGAATACGTTGCGGGTAAACTCTATAGTTGAAGCATCTACACTCTGTTGATCCATGCCGTCGAGCGGTATCAACCACGTTTCCACCCACCAATGTTGCAAAAGCGACGGAACGCGTGGAATTTTCACCAAGAACTGACACATACTAGTTTTATCGGGCGTACCGATTGTCGAGGATACCGCCAGCAGAGACAGGAGCACGGGTCAAGATACGTGAATGTGGTCGGGCCCAGCTCTATTTTAGGCCGCAGAGTCTCTTGCTCTACCCCACCCTCTCTTCAGTCGGGTGAAAAGACGGTACGTCGAATTCTGGCCGGACGTTCGACTGCGGCTACCTAGATGTCAGAGCCCAAAGGCCGCTCTTCCTGCTGGCAAGCACCACGTACATGAATGTACCCGCATTTCGAGGCAACGTCGCTGAAGGGCCCGATTCTCGCGCGAATCGTCACTCCTTTGGGCAAGTGGTCCGGAGTTGCCATCTAAGCAACAGCGAAGACCGAGTTTGACAGGGCGGTGATGGGCGGGCACGCATCTGGTGGTAGTACCACGGCAATGAAGATAGCGCCATTTTCCACTTTACAACATATCGACTGAGGTTCGGACTGCCTGCGAAGGAAAACAAAACCGCCTTTCGTTGACAATGATATTTGTCGCATAGACAAACCTAGGGTGTACACGTGAAAACTATCCTGACATCGGTATAAACGGTTCCCTACGCTGAGTTACGAGCGCCATGGAGCACGGCGGAGGCCTCACTTGCAAAGTGTCCACCGGGAAGTATTGGGAACTGAGCGGGAGAGAAAAGTACCGGCTAGTCCCTCTACATAGGTCCTTGTTGAGATGGGCGTGCGCTTGGCCAACCAAAACCGGTGGCGCCGCTGCCGCCGCCGCCGCCGCCGCCGCCGCCGCTGCAACTTTTGCCGCTGCCGCCGCTGCCGCCGCCGCTCTCCCTCGCTTTCCTTTCGTTGGCGACGCCTTTTCCTTAGTCTCGTGCGGGATACTCTGCTCAGGGAACGTACAGGGGGTTGCTCACGCCGAGTATCGGCAACGCAGCGGAAAACACGGTGGAGCAAGAGGGGAATGGCGAGAGCAGCGCGAGTGAACCGTGTTGCAATGGTGGCCGTTTCTGTTTCTCTGTTGCTGTAGTCTCTCGGGCGCATGAGCTCGGAGCACGCTCAGAGTTGCTCAGTCATGTGTCACCACAGCTACAAACTAGAAGGGAGGCAGGGGCGGTTGGTCCAAGAGAGAAGCCCCGATGGCGTGACCTCTTGGCTCCAACCAAGCACATGCTGGATTACAGGCTGAGGGGTACTGGCATATGAGACAAGCTGAAAGAGGGGGGGTGAAGAGAAAGGAAGCAAGGGTACCGCGATCAACTTTAGAATATCTTGATACAGAAGAATATTTGGGGTGGTCTATATATGCAGTCGGTAATACGGTAGTTATTTCATGGTCACAGGGTTCAGTACGTGCTCATCGCCACAACAGCAGCGATTTAATCAAGAGAAAATATTGCAGCTGAGCTCTCGCCTGCCTTACGTTCAGCAACCTCGTGTTTTGGTTTTCGGAAAGTTGCTAACTTCAAGGCAACCTCGAGATTGTTTTCACCTGACGCACAACGGTGAAGACTGCTGTAACCCAAGGCTTGGTTCCAGGAACGAATATCTTTTCCAGGGCGATACGACAGGACGAGACGCCGACGGAGGTCATGGAGGACGTTAGAAACAAACACACAGAGTAGCTGAACGAGTGGGGGCGCCCGGAATCATGGTACATGCCGTGCGGGAAGCAAGAGAGGGCGGGAGGCACGACGTGAAGCACGCAGCTATAGTCTAATCTAAAACCATATACAATTGCTAGTTATCCGCAACGGCTAGCGCTACCCTGCTGTCCTTGACGGCGGAGTTTGCAAGAAAGGCCAAGCCGCGATTTTTGACAACATGAGCCAACATGCCTGAAACTACAACCTTACCAGCAACAACAGCAGACAGCACCACGACCACAAAAAAAACAGCACTTGACCTACTTCGCTGCTGAACTTCACGCTGGCTTGCTCGGTTGCCGATCCCCCGATCATCGACCGGGGGGTGAGAGGCCGTGCTCCACCCTTGTTCATCGCGGCAGGAATCCCAGCCGCAGCCGCAGCCCCAGCCGCCTCGACATCATCGGCCGTAGCAGTGGTAGCGGCAGACAAGGCTGGTGTGTCGAAGCGAAAGAGCTGCACGGGCGGGGCGGAGCTCTCGATTCCTACAGGGGCCATGTCCTGGATGACGGTGACCACGACCCGGTACTGGTACTGGTGCAAACACGGGTGCCATGTCGTATCTGAAGCGGAAGAGGTCTTGCCGTTGTTGCCAGTGCTGAGTGCTTGAGGCTTGTGGGTAAATGACGGTGGGGGAGGGGCCAAAGCGAGCACTCAAGACGACGCTCAGAAAAGCCGTGGAGATCTCCAATCACACAAGGAAGTCACCGAAAGAAGACGAAGAGTACAGACAATGCTCCAGGGGGAGCTTCTCCCTACTGCCTCAAGTTCTACTTTCGTCACAGGTGTGTTTCGCGTCACGTAGACTATAGTTTTACCGGTTTTAGTCATGTCGCCCAAATTGCACCGGATTCCTGGGCGTTCGCGTGAAACGTTCGCTCACTATCGCCCCTGTTTCTCTCGGACTTTATTCGCGCTGTGATTGGTTGGTTGCATTGCCAGTGTTTACTTACATTGCGGACAGTTCTTGAGGCGATCGTAAGACCGTCGACACCCACCACCTCCAACGTCCAAGCTCTGAAGTGTGACTGGGGTGGGCGACAGGAATGGGTTTCAAGGACTGGCCTATGTTGGAACCACATCCAGCGTGGTCATGTTTACGGTGTATGTAGTACCTCGAAAGCAGTATTAAGAGATGGAAAAGAAGCGTGATGGTCAAGGCCACGTTACGGTCGCATCGAGTGTCGTCGGAAAGCAGTGCAAGCACACCAAACGGATGTACCACATGATATCCATCCCATGTACGCCACCTAGCACTATTGTTTCGCTCAAACATCTCGACGAACGAAACACTGCACGTGGTATATGGAATGAGGGTGTGAAAAAAAAATGTTAACGTGGACCCAAGCATGGTAAAGGCATGCGGCAGCGGCACTCTCACGTGTTTGAGCGCGTCCTGCTTGCGTCTCGCCCGTGTTCCTCTCCACCTAGCTTGAACGAACGTTATGCCGTCTAGCACTGTGCGTTGTTGTGGGTCATACTATTGAGCGCCGGGGAGAAGCACAGTACACAGCACGAGCAGAGGCAGTGAGTACACCCAAAATTAGAAACAGGACGTTCTCGATACCGTGGGAAGAAGGGACAAACACATAACCATTCCTCACCGCCTACGAGTACCCCGAGGGTGTTGGTGTTCTCCGTGCGAAAGGCGTCCGGTGGAGTCAATGAGCACGGGATCTACGCGAAGAGTAGCAGCGTCAAAAGATAAAAAGGCCTTTCGGACCAAAATCCATACCAGCACCAGCACACCTGACTCGACTCGGCGAAGGAAGGCCTCATAACAGTACAAACCTACCTCCTCGTCATCGTCTAAGCCCCCCGAGAAACCACCCTTCCAGTTACGGAGACGCGATTGATCACTCGTATCACAGGCCGCCGCCATCACCGCCGCTGGTTTGTTGGATTTCAGGCATTCAAAAAAACAACAGCAATGGGGAGGGGCAAGATTTGTTGAGTTTTTCACGCCCCAAGCCAACCCGACCCATCTACTCGTCGCGTTTTGCCAGTAATCTAACTGAGAATAGTATTTTTTGGATCTGGTTTTGGTCTCATTGGAGTGTAGTAGCAACCCTCTTACCCACAGGCCCTCAACAACACGTACAGATCACTGTCGAAGGCGTTGTGAAGTATGAGGCAGGGCAATCTAGCTTCGCACGTTTGTTGCTTCAAAGCTTTTTTCCTGGGGGACAACTTGGCCGACACCACAGCACACGCATCATCTGACAGACTGCGTACGGCCAGGGGTTATGCCGTCCAGGCGTTTCGTCAGAACCTTGGCATTCTATATTCCTGGAGGTATCCCGGAGGGGTGGGGTACCTTGCATGCCCCCTCATCACGATTCTTATTGACAGGCCCAGAGAGTGGTGAAAGTTAAGGTTTACACCATCCTGAGTGTATGACAGCCATGGTGTGTTGAAATCTAACGTCAGGCACAATCCGGACCACCCGTAAACGCCCACGCTTCCTCGTTCATCCATCGGGCAGAGCTACCACTCGCCCTTTTCTTCCATTTGCAACAGGTGCTCCTTTGTGCAGTGTCCGCACACCCATACTCGAGGCTCATGTCCGGCTTCAGAACCGCTGGTATCGCTGGCACCATCACTGCTTCCGCCCAATACACCACTATCGTCGTCGTCGAAGGCCGTTCTCTGAGGATTTTGTCCGAGAACGGCCCGAAGATCGTTCCCAATACCCGTTCCGCATTCGGCGGGAGAGCGCGTTCCGCCTTCGGCCTCCAGGACGGCGTTGTGAAGGCAGCCAATGTGAGCGACGATGTCGCAGACGATGCACGGTACGCGAGTTATCCCCGAAGAGACCACTCGCAGACAGAAGTCGCACCTGAACATGCGCTCCCAGATGTGAGGCTTGCGCCGTTAGTGTGCACGGCGGCCCGCAGTCGTGTTCAACAGGGACCGAAATTAGCCAGGGTGAGCCGTGAAACACAACGGATGGGGACAACCATTGGTGTGGGAGTGGAGTCGGGGAGAGTGGCATCTGGTTATGAAGCCACGAACGCCAGGTTATGACGGTGGTGAAAAAAATTGCGCGAGTACCGTGAGTAGATGCAAAGGTGGTAACAGATTCCCTCGCAGAGCAAACGCGCCAAAAATGCTGACCAGAGGCGTAGAGCGGAGGCTACCAAAACTAAACCTGCCATTCACATGCCTTACGGCAGTATTTAGTCTTGAGACGCTTTCAACCAGAAATGTAGCGACGACATTATCCTGTCCCCGCTTACCTGCCAGGGCCGAAACGGGTAGATTTTCTCTTCCCTTGGCTTTGGAGGCTCGCTGGCCTTCATCATCATTCTCATCCGCCGAAGGTACATCGGGTTCGCCGCGGAAGTACCCCTCTGAGGTTCGTCAGATTCCAAAGAGATCTGCACGTGCACAGCACAGCAGTGGGCATATCGTCAAGCTCTGTCAACGTCGGGCCAGACACACCATTGGCATCATCCCGTCCACAACAACACCATGCTGACGGATGGATCTTGTTTTGGCGAGACAACTTGTGCATTCTTGTGAACCGCTTGACCCTATAACCCCCGGATGGTCTACACGTTTTTTAGGGGGGCCGGTACCTGGGGCTGGGAGCCACGCACTTCGCGTTTGAGCTGCCACTGCTTGCTCCCGAGTGAGCGGGAGTTGAGGACATTTCCCCAAGCCCTGCAAAATATTTATGTTTCGCATGTTTCCCCGTCGGTGAGACTTTTCACGAGGGATTCATCACTCGTCCCTTCACCTTCTCTTCGCGCACGCAAAAAGTATCGGCAGTTTTTCCCTCCAGATGCTGCGCCTTTGTACTATCGACGCTTCTGACATATGTTGAAAGCGAGGCGAGGGAAAATTCCCATGGGTACTAGTTTACGGAAGGGTCAAACTCACGTTTTTGGTTCTTCTGTCCATGTACAGGCTCGACCATGGCCTTCGGTTATGCCCGTGTACCCTAATATGCTGTCGGGCGTAGAACGCTTGCATCATTGCTGGAGTTTTTTCAGCCGGAAAGCACGCGGACGTGCCGGCAAAGCGATGTTAGAGGGATAGGAGTTGCCTTCGAGAAAGCAAGCAACGCTGTAAATGGCACGGAAATCGTCGGTGGAGAATGAGAAAGGACCGCCTCCTTTCGCCTTTCTCCTTGCATAAAACAACTGTTTAATCGATTGTTCGTGTACAGGCTAACGTGGAGCGGAGCGCGGGAGGCGGGGTGGGGTGGACATTGGAGCTAACGTTGGTGGAAGGAGCCCTCACCAGAAGGATTGGATCTGAGCGAGCGGGATAAAACCCGAGCGAGTTCACTGCGGCTGGGCTGGAGCTGTTCAGTAGGTAGAACACCAGGCCTGGCCACAAGGCCCAGCGGGTCGACCCTCCTGCGATACACAGTTTGTGGGGAGATTCCATTAACTGCGTGCATTTCACACATACATAGTCCAAACATTGTATGCGCGCTTCGCGGTTAGAGCGTGGTTTTGGCCCCCCGTCAGAATAGGGAAAGATCATCGCATCGTACTACTTGTGTACGCACGCTACATTAACTACCAGCAGTAGAGGCCCTACAATCTACACAGCGTTCGGAGCGGTGTTGTGTAAACGCAGTCACAATATTCTAGGGGGCGTTTGTGCTTTCTATCTACTAGACGCCTCATCCTGCGTGTATAGAGGGGTGTTCACAAAATGACCCGGCAAAGCAGGGGTGCGCGCAGATAACGCTCGGACACAGCTAGTCATCCAACAATCGACGCGCGTGCCTCCAGTTTGGCTTGGGGAGCCTGATACGCCCAGGTCTTCGTAGGGATTGACAGGATACTTTTCTTCAGGTCTTTTTTTACTTGCACAGGTACTACTGAGGAAATATTTTCGCGTATTGGCTCAGCTTCCGATTCTCGGCAACAAGCTCAAGGTTCTTCTTTTTCTGTAAGATTTTCAACTTTCTCCGTTTGCGTTTGTTCCGGGCCGAGTTTCAGTTTTTGAAGCAAAATTTCGTGCTTTGATGCAGGGCGTTTGGATTTTTGTGTTCATTGTTTTTAATGAGCCGCGGAGCGAGCGAAGCGATCGACATTTTTTCCCTTCGTCCCCAGGAGGGTAAAAAAAGGCTCCATATATCGGCCAAAGTTGCGCCGCGCGATACAGGGCCCCCAAAACTTGGTTTCCGAGAAGCCTATTTAGCACACCTTTGGGACCAGAAGGAGATCTATAGGGCACCGATTGACGATCTGCTCGCTTCTGAGGAAGAAGGAAAATAGCGCGCTCTTCTCCAAACCGGTTTCGTCGTGCTCCGAGAGCAGATGGCCGTGCTTCACCGGCATGTGTAGCCTATATTCGTAGGAGATTTTGCTCCCCAACCCCAGGGTTTCTACGCGAAAAGGCGTGCACAAAAGCGGAGATCGCGCGCGCGATTCAGACCCGGACAAGAAACACCGACAGAGACGCAAGAACACCACCAACAAACGCATCACCGCTGAGACGCTGGTCTGAGACCAGCTATGAAAACCAGGAGGGGCCGGGCCTATACGACCTGTGCACCGTGGGTATACTGTAGGCATGCGCCATGTGTAAACCTGGCGGGTATTTATTGATGTTGAGTGGGTCCAACCAACTGCTTCAAAAAGAGCAGACCGATTATCACACAAATAACACACCTTCCCAGGTCCAGATCACACCGACCATCATCGAGAGGATCCGTCGAGGGCGTGAGGGTCTACTACTGCTGCTGCTGTTCGTTATCAGGATGGTTCCCCGCGGGATCGGTTCAGATTGCGTACTTGCGCCGCGCTACTGACTGTCTTCGCAAAGAAAGCCGTGCCCTGCATGCTGTTGTTGCTGCTGTAGGGCTGCAGCAGGGCCTCTCGGCCTCTCGCATCAAAGTCATGACGTCACATGACCATCAATGGCTTTAGTTGTTTTTGGTTCATGCTGGACTGCTTGCTTTCACTTGGGCGGGAAACTCGAAAGGCTTAGGACGAATGTGGCGGGCAAGTTGTGAGCCTGACGCAATATTTGCCATCTGTCGTGTCACCATTCTATCTCTACGCTGCTGGTCGTGTTCCTCGACGGTGTGATGTGTTACACGCTCGCCGCCAGGGGGGTGCCGCATGTATGTGTGCTTCTTCCAGATGCCCAGATGTGCGTGTTTGCGTCCACACAGCGGGAAGACTTCACATTTTGTTTCTTCGTGCATGTGCATCAAAACGGAAAGGAGCAACCGCATGTAAAGTGCAAAATTTTGAACGGTGGCCGCACATACCATCATCTTCGCTCCCGTCGCTCGCCTGCTGCCCCTCTGTGGTGCACACTGCTGCACGACAAACGATTCACGCTAGTGTGTGTCGGGATTCGTGCACCATCAGCATCGCAGATAAGACTACTGCAAGGTATTGAGTCGCACCACGCGGCTCATTACCCCCCCATAGCTAGTATCAGCTTAGAGTAGTCTATGGCCATGGAACTACTGGAATGTCCTTTGCCTACGAGGAGAGACCAAATATGCCCATTTTCTCAAGCGGCTTGTTCTGCACGTGTGCACGTGGAATACGCCCATTTTCTCAAGCGGCTTGTTCTGCACGTGTCTCCGCTATTGGGTCTGGAATTAGTTGCGTCGTTGCGTTTGTCTACGAGTTCGATCAAGTTCGTCCAACGCCAGTGCCGGGTAACGTCGTACCTTCTCATTGGGGTGGTCGCCGGCCTTGCACGACGTGGTCTAGCCTTCAAAGACACCCCAGCAGTCCCAGCACCAGGTTCTGTTGTCAAATCAGGTGGTGCCATCGTGTCATCATCCGTGTCTGAGTTACCCTCGACATGGTAGTAGTCCTTGGCGAGAGCTGGTCCAGAAGCAGATGTTGCCCTGGGCCTGTGAAAGGTGAAGCCCCTCGTCTTTTGTGTTGGTACTGTCGACAGCCTCCCGTCAACCATTAGCGAACCCAAACGGTTTCCCAGACTTCCACGTGTTACGGTGGGTACTGCTCTGTGTGCTGCACTTCGGCCATGTATCCCCAGGGATGCGCGAAGCCGAAGAGATGAATCTTCCGAGCCGCCGCGTGTCGTCATGGGCACAACTTTGAAGCTGCTTGAAGTTCATGAAAGGCTGCGTGATTTTCATGAACGGGCCATGTCAAAGCATCTCAGACCTGTTTAGACAGCGCGCGCTCTCGTGAAGTAGAGTGGAGGTATTGCGTGAATGACGTTTATACCGCAAGGTGGGCGAATAGCCCTCGGTGGTGCCAAAGGGCCGTACAGTGATTCAAGACGGGACTGTACAACAAGCGGGACTGTACGGGACAGAGATTAGTTTCGTCCAATCAGAAACGAAGGATTCGGTATAACCGTGAATCGCCACCGCCACCGCCACCACCGCCGCCTCCCGACCGACCACCGCCCGCAGCTAACCAACAACAGATCAGCGGCGGCGGAGGAAGAGAAGCAGTGGCAGCCCCCCATGGTGGCGGACAGGCCATGGTGGCGGACAGGCAGCAGCAGCGGAACCAGCCAGCAGGAGCGCCGGGAAACCAACAGGCGGGGGGAAACAACAACGCGGCCCCCCCAGCAGGAGGAGGCCAGAACGCGGGCGGAGCCGCGCCAGCCGGGTTGGGAGGCCCACCTCCCCCCCTCAACCAGTCCTCTGTACTGCTAAAAGATCAAGCGAACGACTCAGCAACCTGGAGCTCAGGATGCAGCACCAGCACCAGCACCAGCACCAGCAGTACCAGCACCAGCAGCAGCATCATCAGCAGCAACAGCAGCTAGGCCACTTCCCTCCTGGCGGCATCCAGCAGCAAGACCAGCCCCAGCCCATCGATCTCCCTTTAGGTGGCTAGCTCGCGCTACAGCCCCTGGCGACGTGTGTGCCGTGGTCCAGCACGGCGAAGAATGCTTTCACGAACTACGTAGTGGCCTACCCCGATGCCGAAATAATCGATTCGCTGATGACCCTCACCAACGTCGACATTGCCAAGTTCTCCCCACCCCTCCCTACGGGGTGGACCCCGCAGCCACGCGACTTCATCGTTCATCTCGAGACGTTCGTGAAAGCATTCTTCGCCGTGCTGGACCATGGCACACACGCCGCAGGTGAACCATCAACCCGTCGCAGGCAACAACTGAAAGCAAAGGTCAGCCTCATTGTGTCCAATGCCCGGGACTACGTCAGCCTTCATTCTGCGGAGATCACGGGTCACGAAGCAGCGGTGAAGACGCGCCTGATCACCGACACCAACATCGACATCAACGAGTATCTCGGTAACATCTCGGACCTCGGCGCCACGACCCGCGCCGACCACGACATCTCACCGCCGGCAGCTGACGACGTGTAACCCGCCCCCCCCCCGCGTTTTCGCGGCTGCGCGGTCTCACCGCGGAAGGCAGCGCCAACGCCATCGTTGGAAAGCTGAACAACGGCCTGGCCGGGCTCCCGCAGCCACAGAAGAGGAAAGCGTCAGCGAGCAACGCCACGAGCGGACATCGGCATCCCGCCCATGGATAACCGCAGCACCCGTCGCCAACCAACACGCGTTGGCGACGCTGACCCCGTTCCAGCAGGACCTCCTCACCTGGGGCACCCCCCACCGCGCGTGTCACGCCCTCTGCAAAGGGCAACAGTGCACCCGTCAGCACCGCACCCTCATTCACGTACAGGTTCACCTCAGCGTCGCCCCCCCCGGTCCGCCGCCCGGACCGCCGCCTACAGTGCCAGTCCGTGCCCCCGCCCCCGCGCCCGCCCTCGGCCCCGCTCCCGCCCTCGCCCCCGCCCCCGCCTTATCACGCCCCGCGGTCCCCCGTTACAGCAGCAACTACAGGCCACCCGGAGCAGCAGGAACCAACTCCTGACAATACGGGCCCCATCAAGAGGTGGGGCCAACGCGGCAGAGGAGGGCGGATGACACCCGGTAGCAGCTTTTGTAGACAGGAGCAGGACCATGGCGCTAACTGAAGCGCCTCTTCCCGGGTTGGTGGCACTGAAACGGGTTTACGGTGAGAGAAGAAGTACCCGCCCGAGTAACATCAAATACCAATAGTGACGAACATGACATTAATGCAGAACCAGTGCTGATAGAACCCTCTAACCAAGGAGCAGAACAACCGTGTGCTCGAAGAAGTACGAGCCCGAGTAATTCAAACACCAACGGCGATGAACGTCAAATTTCTGCAGAACCAGCGCCAATGGACCCCTCTAACCAAGGAGTAGAACAACCGCTTACTCGTAGAAGTGCCAGCCAGGGTAAATCAAGCACCAGTGCGATGAACACTAAATTACTGCAGAACCAGCGCTAATGGACCCCTGTAACAAAGGAGAAGAATAACCGTTTGCTACAGACTCGAACGAGTGAGAGAAAAAGACCCCCGTAACACGGGAGAAGGTAATAGACCCAGTGTGAACTCTGGAGATGACCCCCGTGATAAGAGAGAAGCAGACCCCTCGCACCAGGGACAAGGTCGCAAGAGTGCTAGACCCAATACATACATAGGAGACAAAGACAGAGAAAGACCTAGTGTGAACTCTAGAGAAGGCCCCCGTGATAAGGGAGAAGCAGACCCCTCGCACCAGGGAGAAGATCGCAAGAGTGCTAAACCCAATACGTGCATTGGAGACAAAGACAGAGAAATATCCAGTGCGGAAAAACTGGAGAAGACCCCCGTAATACGGGAGAAGCAGACCCCTCGCACCAGGGAGAAGATCGCAAGAGTGCTAGACCCAATACATCTATTGGAGACAAAGACCCCTACAATACAGCAAGAGGGAAACAGACACGGATAGTGACGGGTCGGCAGCCTTGCCACCTCCTTATGGGAAGCTACTGGCTGAAATGTGGCGAGAACAAACGGAATGCCTAGCACGTGGTACACGACTTGATGAAAAACAGGAAATCTCTCACGAACTTGCGAAGACTGGTAGCATGCTTCTGAAACGAACGACGGAAAGTTGGGAGACGTCACGAGGGCAATCGGCGGCACCTTGGTGTCACCTCCGCTAAACCTGAGCGACCTCGAACAACACTTCGGAACCAAAAAACACTTCCCAGACTTCGAATCTCATCGACATCGTAGACAACGGTGTGCCAGCGAAACGCACGACAACTCGCCTAACCTCGAGAGCGCTCTCCGATACGGAAATCACAGTACGATAGACGCCCACACGGAACTGGTGTGGAAGAAGCTGATAGACGACGTCGAACAGAACAGATGCCTCGTATTTAACGTAGCGGACGCAGCTCGCATGAAAGGCGTTCGTGTATCGCCGCTAGGAGCTGTGGTAGGCTAAAAAATCAGAATCATCAATGACTTTTCTTTTGACCCCAAACTACTGCGCGGGCAGAAGGGAGGAGTCAACGTGGATACGGTAACAGAAGAAGTACCCGACTGTTTGTGCGGAGAGACTCTACCTGCTTTCCTTTCTGAAATAACACGCTTGAGAGTCATATGGCCTGACAAGAGGACACTAGCGTCCACGGCTGACGTGAACAACGCTTACCGAAACGTGAGAGTCGCGCCAGACGATGCACAAAAAATCTGCTATGTGATAGGAGACGTACTAGTCGCCGACTTCAGACTGACGTTGGCTGGGCAGGTTCGCCCGGTTTTTGGGAAGTCATGGCGTCCGCTGCTGAACATTCACACCGCAACACCAACGTGCACAACGTACAACTAGAAGACGAAGGGATCGAAATGATGTCACACGTAAGAAAACTCGAGTCGTGGGAAGACGGACCACCCGCCCGAGTGCCCCGAGATGTCAACGTGAAACCGCATGACGGAGGCGGACCGCACGATGATTTCTCGTGCGGGGTGTACGTAGACGATTTCGCTTTACAGAAAGTACAACATGCGCCAGACGACGCGTCAGCGCTGGTAGCCTCCGCGTCAATAGCGTCTGACTGTGTGAGACTCTTCGCGCCAGCAGAGGCGGGCCGAACGCCCATTCTCGCTCCGAACGAAAGCACAGACTGGAATACGAAAGTGGACTTTCTCGGACACACGATAGATACCCATAAAATGACGATCGCGACAACACGCGACAGGATCGATGCGATCAGAACCGCGCTAGAGAACGATTGGCCAAAGACCAGAGAATCCGCCAGTGTGCAAGAGGTCCTGAGTATGGCAGGAAAACTCTCGAACGTGGCGCACGTCACGAGAGCAGGAAATATTTCGTGTTGAACCTCTTACGCCTCACCGGCCTACACGACAAGACTAACAGACAGTCGAGACAGAAGCGGCAGGTACGTCTCGGTTGGGAGTTCCACGGAGACCTAGACTTCTGGAGATGGGCGCTGGAAGTTAAACTCGCGGAGAAAGGAGAGTCACTTAGCGCGTTTTTCTTTAACCACGTCCGACGCACGCCTTTCCGTCACTACCTATTGGGTGCTAGCTTCGACGCAGTAGGCGGACACTGTCCCGAACTAAAAGTGCTCTGGCGGTATCGATTTAAACCCGCGTTCATCGCTGAGCTGAAAAGGAAAGAGAAGCCAAAGAACCAGCGCAATCACGAGCAACATGCTAGAATTGCTCGGAATGATAAAAACATGCTGGGTGGTCCAAATGGTCGTGGGAGAAAAGCCGACGCAACCCGGATAAGCTATCATGATGAGAGGAGACAATGTGTCAGCGCTATCATGGGTGAACAGATGCGGGGGCTCGAGAGACAGGTGAGCGGACCGTTCATGAGACTGCTTGGTCGTACGGAAATCGAAAACGGATGGTGTCACGTGGCGAAACACATCCCGGGACGCGAGCACACCCTCGCGGACGGGATATCTAGATGGAAGTCAGAGGACGTAGAAGTCAACGTGGAAAGACTCACGCATGATAATAACTGGCGAATGCAAGACATCGGAGACACCGGAAGATAACTAATTGAAATGACACTACAAGAGAAACTCCCGAACCAAAGAATGGATGGCCTCGCATGGAGCCGCATGTCAAGCGTGTAAAGAGAAGAAGTGATAAGAGAAAGAAGAGAATGCTGAGCGAAAGAACTAAAGAAGGTGTCGTGACCTTAACGTGTTCAAGAACAGGAAGCGAACACGTGACGAAAGGAACGAGCGATGGAGGCGAAAAGCTCCTAAAAATCATGGAGCACGGCTCCCTGAACGCGAGCACGCTGAAAGGATACCGCAGCAAGTGGGACACGTGGACAGCTGAAAGAGCTAAAGCAAATTTGAGTCCATGGTTGTATGAGGAGGACAGTGTGGATAGGACAGTAAGAAAGCTGACTGTGTTTATGGGGTCGAGGTGTTTAGCGTACACGAACCAGAGCCAAGCGGTGAAGGGGTACCTCGCGACGATCAAATACTTCCATAAACTGTACGCAGGCTAGGAGCTGCCCACATCGCCCTTCAGAGTGGTAGCTGTTGGTAACGCAATAGACAGACTGCATGCGAGGGCAGAGACGAAACCGTTGGTAAGGCAACCGCTCACCGTGCCGATGATTATAGGGGGGGCAGAAAGAGCGCAGACGGATGCTTTCAGACTAGTGACGTGGATGGGGATCGCTCTCTCGTATTTCTTGCTGTGCCGAGCGTCTGAGCTGTGGGCTTACCACAATGGCTAAGTACACCCCGGTTGTTGTCTCACGAGAGGGGACCTCGTATTCTTCGAGGGAGTGTGTCGGCTAGAGTAGGACGAAAGAAGGCGGGCAGACGGAGTAGAAGTGCCCTTTCGCGCATTGAAAGCGGACCAAAATAGCCGAGGTGCGGTAGTGTCGAGAGAGAGAGTACTGCGGGACGAGGAAGAGGAACTGATGGCCGAGAAGATCGGGGCGCTAGAGATTTTGCTGAATCTGCTTGACGTGCACCCAGAGTTAGGAAGTAGCGCGCCGCTCATGAAGTCGGTCAAGCAGGGACGGTGGGCAGTAGTGTCGAGGTCGGAAGCAACAACAGCGCTGAGAGACATGGCGAGAAGAGTAGGAGAAATCCCAACGCACTTCGCGCTGCATTCAGGGAGGATAGGTGGTGCGACGCAACTAGCAAAGCAGAGTGCATCGGTTGTTTCAGATTCAGAGGGCAGGGAGGTGGAAGTCATGAGCCTTCATGATGACGTACGTTAGGGCCGGAGGCGAGGGCGCAAATTATTTATCGCGCGCACTAGCGTCTAATTGAAGGGAGGAAATAGCGTGGACAAGAGCGCCGAACATCGGGCCGAGCAATGGGATATGACCTGGACATAGATGTCGGGTTGGCCCGATAAGTGATGCTTCCTATTATTGAGTCCGAGAGGAAGTCAATGGCTCGGTTCATAGGTTGCATTATGGTTTTGATATTTCTTGTGTCCGGCGTTTCTGATTTTTCTCGCTTTTTCTAATCCAAATTTCTTGAGCAAAACACGAACTCTGCATTCTTACCTCAGTATCTCTGGGTTGTGACATATATGCACGGCATAACTTGCCTCACGCAGGCTTTCTACACATTTTCCCCTCTCTACGCCCCACGCGCCAACAATCGAACTTTGGTGTGTATACCATGTCGATCCCGTCGAATGGGGTTAACCCCCTTTCATCGTGGTGAGTGAGATGTGTACTACACTTTTCAGCGTATGTAGAGTACTACACTTTTTAGTGTATTTTTTCGTACAACTACAAACATTCAGGGTCATACAGGAGGGGGTAAACACCAGGGCTTTTTTCTTCTTTTTATTTATTTTCATGCCCCTCATTCCTCCTGCGGTGCGTGGTTAATTTTATTTTTATCGCGAGGAGGGTCCAGCCGTCCCTTTCCCTCGTCAACGGTGCTAACGTCGAAGTTTGGTGCTCACGAGAGCTTTTCAGCTATATTTCGCTTTCACCCGCAAGTTATGTAAATTTTTCACCACATGGGGATTCGAACTCACGACCTCTGCGACTAGCGGTTTACGAGGATACCACTAGACCACCGGGGCGACCAGCTATATGGCTTGATGGATGGGTAGGGGAGTGCCCCATATCGTGTTGTACATAATGAAAGTCAGAAAATCTTCGTGCTGTACCTGGTATTTACTTCGAAGTGCAAAACCGATTCATATCAACAAGATGCCCGCGGGCCCTGTTTCGTGTTGTTGTTGTTGTTGTTGTTGTTTTTCTTCACATTAAACTCGTGTCAGTTGCTAATCCCAAAATCTAGCAAAGACTCGGCCCGTGGTCACAAAAATGCTAAAGCCATCAGAAGATCTAAAGAACACGCACACTATTAGCAAGAAAAGGGTACACAAGCCCAAGGAGGTACACCTACAATCCCTGCAGCACGTTTGCGTGCTCACAACTGACCTTCGTGTACGAAAGTACGAATGCCCCAAAATTGTTCGTTGCACGACTTGTCACTTCCAAGACCTCCGCGCTGTTGACCTTCTTTCAGCGTAGGGTGTCATTGCTTTAATAGGTGTCGTTTTGTACGTACCTGTACCATTGTTGTTCTACTTGTAGTTGTTTTGCAGTTGTTGTCGTTGCCGTGTTTACATTGGTTCTTCATTCCCTTGAACGGTCGTGGAAATGGCCGAGACCGACAGCCCCCAACATGCCATCACACCGACTGCGCCAAACACCGACACACCCATCAGTGGAAGAAAAGGCAGAGTCCCCTCCTGAAACACCAAGGGGTGCACAACCTCTCCCAGAACAAAAATAACTCCAGCCCCGGCAACATAGGCCTTGTCCCAACCCGTCCACAAACAAGGGGCTGGTGCACACTTTCCCCCTGTCGAAACACGTCCCACACCAGCACCGGCTCGTTGCTCTGGAGCTAGACCAACAAGTTCTGTCACGCTACCACTCGCTTTCCTGGACGGTTCCCCAGGAGCCGAGGAGGGAGACCTTTCCGAGGAATGGTCGGCAAGAATTCTCTCGGAAACACGGGAGTGCGTAGGCGCCATTCCCTCATACTTGATGTTTTCGGCATGACGGTGCTCCAATAGAGAAGTCGCCAGCATCAGGTGCGTGATCAAGAGCACGACCTGTTTGTTTCGGCAGGCGGTGGTGAGTGAGTGCGTAGCGGACGTTTGCGCATGCTCGGATAAACAGTTGGTTGCCAACTCAGGCCAGGGCGGCAAGACTGGTGCTTCAGGTTTTGTTGCAAAAAATGTACTTCCACTTTGGTACTTCAGGCTCGCCTTTATTGCCCTCTAACCCGGAAAAACCACAAAGCGCAAGCTGTGTTTTACGTATGCCCGAAAAGGAACGGTAGAAAAAATTACAGTACAGCAGTCGCTCCCCGTCCAATTGTTGTCTCCTTGATCGGCGATGAGTAAGCGCTACTAGACTCCGTGAGTACCTTGAGCACCCTGAGCTCGGGGCCGGGCAGAAGAGGGAACACCGCAAAGGCCGCTAGGAAGGACAGCCGAAGGTACATCCTTGCACCGGCCCTGGAGTGAGACGCTAACAGGGCCGAAACGACAGCGGGGACTAGTAGCGCCTTCTCGTGCACATGGAAACCCACGAGAAACGCGCTCAGCGAGCAGTGCACCTGGTGGAATACGTGTAAATGGTGGGTGTGCTTTAACATGTGCATAGTGTGAGCAAGAGCAAAAAAAAAGGTAGGAATGACACTTATGGTTCGCATACGCAGCGCCAAAGGGACGACGGCTTTGAACATGAAGATTTGTGGATGCCAGCAGAAAACGGAGCGATATTAGGGCTTAGGGCTCGCTCATCTCCAGATTCAAGCACGTGTCGGATACCGGGTATGAAAACAAAGAAGCGGCTTCAATCGATAGCTCTACCGGTTCAAAATGCGCAAGTGAGCCGCATGCTCGATGTGTACACATAGTGCCGCTCGCAGCCTCAGCAAGTTCTGCTGTAAAGCATGGCCCATTTAGGGCGTTTCTGGTGGAACGGGGGCCGAACTCACCCTAACGAACTACTTAGTCAATCTTCTTGCTGCACCGTCACGACAAGAGCTTTGGCATGACGCCATGGCGGAGATATTGGCCGCACTGGTTCGGCAGGTACGGATTCAGGCATCCGCGATCCTTTTGGTGACAACAGCAACGCCGCGACGCGTATCCAATCGTGTGTAGGGGTAGGCAGGCGTCGCCAGAGGCAATATTTCGGTGCGATCTAGCCTTGGAGGTGTAGCTGTGCCGTCCAACGGAAGGAGACGAGCCATAACAACTTGGGGAATACTGGAAATGGCCGACTCCTGCGACGAATCACCGACAACACCCGACAACACCCAGTCCCCCGCATGGAGCAAAACGAGGGCGCCGGCTCACCACTCCCCAGGCAAACACTTGTGCGGAGGGAGTCTTCCACGCCCGCACGAAGGCCGGCCAGCACGCGAGGACGGAAAGGAAGAGGCAGGCCGCAGTCGGCACCGAGGGGAGTATGGCCATGATTTCCGTCCGCACAAGTCCCCCTGCTAGGCGAAAATGCGAAGTCGAGCGAGGGGGGGCGATTAGCTGGAGGGGGTGCCATCTAAGTACAGAGTTTCCGAAGCTAACCTCATGTTATGGCGATTCGTTGTACAAAACAGTGCTCGCTCGCCACAATACTCCATAGTTGTGTGGTGTAGGGCGAACGCGACAATACTACAAATACAGCACCCAGCACGACGGTGTGAGCTGTATTGGTGATCGCTTTAGGAAACATCGCCCCGGTGATTTCTAGACATGGTAGACTATGGGTGCCACGGCGGCCGGTAACAAGCGGTCGAAGGTGTGTTGACGTAACCTTTACAACTATCTCCCTATGGCAGACGAAAGTTGGTCGGAGCATGGGGTCGACAGTGAAGGAAGGAGGGGGGGGGGTCGCACAACATGTACCACGGAGAATGATTGAAAACAACCAAACTAC
>FN649746.1:2677-31665 GCA_000310025.1 Ectocarpus siliculosus | reverse complement strand
TACATTTTGTGCGACCCCCCCCCCCTCCTTCCTTCACTATCGACCCCATGCTCCGACCAACTTTCCTCTGCCATAGGGAGATAGTTGTAAAGGTTACGTCAACACACCTTCGACCGCTTGTTACCGGCCGCCGTGGCACCCATAGTCTACCATGCTCAGGCGTACACAAAGTCAGGAAATGCTGGTGAGTAACACCGCTTTTTAGGCTCCACAAACCTGCAAAAAAACTGCATTTCTGCAACTTTTCTTGCAGCTTTGCTAATGTACGCTCAGTATGGGAGCTAAAAGTTGCACCAAAAGTTCTGCAACTTTTTTTCCGGAGCGAAAAGCTGCAACCTGGCCGAAACGTTTTGCAGCTTTTCTCGAGTCGGGAAGGGGCGAGAAAAGCTGCACGGCGGAAACTATACCGGTTCACGTCAAGCTGCTATCTCCACCGCACACGTAGTAGGCCCTCTCCAGCATCGATTGTGGGAAGGCTGTGATCACCGATATCTCGACAAATACTAAACGAGTTGCCTCATGAATGGTATCTGGAAGGAGGTGATGCCATGGGCTGTTGGGGCAATGTCAAGGTTTGGGGCCGTGAGGTGCCGAATCAGCCGGGAAAAAAAGTGTGTGCTGTGCACAACCCTCAACGGCCGCGAGCGGTTAGTTCAAGTTCGATGTTTTTGACCGCCACGGGTTTGGTTATCCACCGATAACTTTCCCAAGGAGAAAGCAACAGCAATAGCAAGGCCGCTCGGTGGGAGGTAGCTCTCTGCTCCATCTTTCATGCCCAAGATTTGGTGCCGTGGGGTATCGTGCGCATCGGGGAAAAAGTTTTGATCGACCCCAAAGTACCCACGTCAGAGAGCGGTTGGTTCACGTTCGCAGGGATTGTGTGCGCATGGTTTGGTTTTCCAGCGATAACTTTTCGAAGGAGAAGGCAACAGCAACATCAATGCCACCCCGAGGGAGCTAGCTCTACCCAGCATCTTTCTGGTACCAGGTTAGATGCCTTGGGGTATCGTGAGTGTGGAGAAAAAAGGTTGCAACTACCTTCTCCCACGCGCTCTGACCGGTTCTATCGCGGTGCAATGTGAAAGGCGCGTGCGTTCTTCTCGCCGTTGTAAAAAGCAAAAAGATCACGCCTCCGCATTCCGCCAGTCCCGTGCACAAAACTTTCTTCGTCCCATAAAGAGCGTGCATCAAAAGTTCCATTGACGAAGTTTGGAAGAAAAGTTGCAGGAAAAGTTTGCAGCTTTTCTTGCAACATTATGGATCCATAAAAACCGGTCTAACAACTTCAGAGTCTTTAAGAGAACATTCCCTCAGACCATTCTAAAGTATCAGTTTCAGACCACTCATGTTTACCACTTTCAGAGCATTCCTGTCACAACGTTAGTTGTCATGATGTTTTTCCGAACCTTCAACATATGTGTACCATTGGCTACAGGGCGTTCACCGTTGGTAGCAGACCGAAGAAGCACGGCTATGAAGTAAATCGCGGAACTGGCCGTACAGGTAGTTTTCTCAAGAACATTTATTCCCATATCCCCATACAGTTCAGCAGGCCGCTATTCTAGTTCGTGGGTGGCAGAATGGGACATATACAGGTTTCGGGTTTCAATATCCTTCTCGCGTAGGGTGACTCGTCCCGGTTTGAAACACCAAAAACATAGCAAAACCTGAACATGAGACAAAAAAAAAACGCTCTCCCTGGGTGGACTGATAGCAGCTCGACCGCTATTCGCAACAAACGAATTGCCAGTAAAGATCTAGAAATTCGACGTTCTAGAGGTGCTCCCTTGACGAGGGTGTGGGCAGCAGCAGAAACCCATGTTTGGCATTTCAAAGTAATATAAATAGAGTAAACGAAAACAATAATTATACCCTTCATGCGACTCGCCGAATTCCTCACGGTGCTTGGAGCTTGGTGATGTTAGAGTCTGGTCCTGTGAGAACCCGGCATGCTCCGTCCCGGCTTTGTAGGGATGCGACGTCTTTGACGAGGGTGTGGGCAGCAGCAGAAACCCATGTTTGGCATTTCAAAGTAATATAAATAGAGTCAACGAAAACAATAATTATACCCTTCATGCGACTCGCCGAATTCCTCACGGTGCTTGGCGCTTGGTGATGTGAGAGTCTGGTCCTGTGAGAACCCGGCATGCTCCGTCCCGGCTTTGTAGGGATGCGACGTCAATGGTCAAACGATACGGCATGCACGATTATGAGTACCCCCCCCCCCCCCCGTGGCGCACCTGTAGTGGACCCCTTCCCGTCCGAAACGGCCGCCAGCCCAGCGAGTTTGAGCGAGGCGAGCAAGACCCGATCGAGAAATAGGTACACTGCCCACACGTTGGGCGCCCAGTACGCGTGGACCAACCCCCTGCACGTAACGGGAGGAGACCAAACGTTAAGATTGATGGGCGGTGCTCGGCGGGTGTGGTGTAATTAGGCTCGGCCGCGGTTTAATACTTGTTTCTTCACTTGGGGAGCAGGAGCGACCTAGAAGTGTTGCACCTGCTTGGATTTGCTGCTAAAAAAGTGGTCAACAGGGATGGGTTTCTGAATAATATTCTTCTTGTTGATCCCGTCCCCGACGCGTCGATTTAGAGTATATCACAAGCAGCGTGCATGCGAACCAGAGCAAAACATGTTCACCCTCAAAACTGCTGCAAGATCCACACTGATAGGCATCTGGTACACCACGCAATCGATGTGTGCTCGTCCGCTTCCGTCTCCACTCGCCTGCCGAACGGGAACAACCTGACCCCGAGCTGCCCCAGCTGCTTCAAGCATGCATCCTTCGTCCAGCCGTCCGAGACGCACAGCGGTCCTAGCACCGACCCAAAAACGAACAACACGGCAGAGCCAAGAGAGGCCAGCCGTTTCCAAGACAGCCTGGCTAATGGTGCGTCTTCACGTGAAACCGCCTGTACTTGTTCGTGGGAGACCGAGGGTACCGCTCGCTGAAGATCCTTGCGGTCTCCTCGCTCGGGGGGTTGAGATGCTTCACCCACGCTGCTTTCGCCACCTCTTCTAACATCGCCGCTGCCGCCAACACCTTTCGACAGCTGCTGCGCACTCGCACCGCAGCAGTAGCTCCTCAAGAGGTATACGAAATACAGCGGCGCGAGCGCCAGGAAGAGGTGCTTGAGCATCAGCAGACCCGCAAAGGTCGCTCCTCCAGACAGCACCCTACCCTGCGGGGGGGGGGCAAGGTGACGCATTGTACGCATAGCGTTAGGTACGTACGTGTATTCCTGACAGTCGGAGGGGGCAGAGACCATGCAACTAATCCTGGAACGAGATGAGAGAGACGAAAGAGCTCGCCAGCTGTCACCAGATCTAGGCGTGTGATGTGCAGTAGCTAAGGACATGGACAAGAGTTGCAGCATGGTACCGGATGCCGGCTAGGTTCGTTGCTCGCACAGTCCCGGAATTGTGCCCGGAGCACACTGTCGAGAGCAGCTGCCGTGTAACTTAATCCTGCAAATAGGCATGGCTGTCCTCGGAAACGATGTTTCATCGTAAAAGGTTTACGTTGGTTACCAGCCACACACTTTATATGATGGCAACTCTAACTAGACTAGAGATGTCTCAGGTTACTTGCCCAAGGTCAAGTGACTGCTCCATCCCGCCGACTAGACCTCACCGGGTGAGATCAAGAATGGTGCCACATGCTAACAGAGTCTCACCTGTCTGATCAGCCCCATGGACAAGAGCAGCAGTCCCAGAAGGAAGCCGTTGTACTGGAAGTGGACATGATCCACCAGAAACAGACCGGAGTTGAGCAGGACCAACGGGCCCACGCAGGTTGCACACGCCACATCTGAGCCAAACGAAGCAACCGAGATTGATTCGCGTGGAACAATTCGCGACTCACCGGGGGGTGGTCACTCTGCTAGCCAGGGTCACGGCTCTAGCAAACGGGTGATTGCACTAAAACACACCAACGAACGGTTTGGCTTTCAGGTTGAGGCCCTGCAGAGGGGATAATGTAGGGCAACGGGGGGGTCCAACTTTGGAAGAATCTCTCAACGGTCCCTTTTCCCGTATATTCTGGGCGTCGGTCCTCCACCTTTCGGTACAATTACGGACGCACCAGCCGGGGCCACACAGGAGCAGGACAGCCACAGAGGAGTTGTATTCTCCGCTTTCCTTGCCTTGAGTACTATCGCCAGAACGATTCAGCCATTCCTTTCCCTCGTCGACCGTAAGGTCCAATCATTGCGTATACATAAAACTACATATCGCGTTCCACGGCGTTAGGGCATCTTGTGAGATCAAATCCCAGTTCGTGTGACTGCATCGAGATTTGAACCCGTCCAAACGGCAGGAGGTTGCGAGGTCGCCGGCTGAACCACTCCGCCACTGCTGCTGTGTGACCGAGCTTATCTGGTGAAAAATGCACGGTGACCCTTGCGTCAGCGCTCGTTCCGTGACCTTTTTTCCACCCTTCTCGCGTCATCTGTGCGCGACGATTCCGCGTAGAAACGGCGGCAATAAGCAACAACAAAAAAGCCTGCCACACACCTTGCGGGACAGTGCCGGAGTGCACGCCGCCTGATTTTTGCCGCATTCTCGCACCCTTGCACCAGGCAACAACGCCGAGCACCATCGTCACATCCACCACCATAACTGAAACTCTCTTGTGGTCGAAAATACGTGTGAACGCAGGTGACAGGGCGGAGGGGGGCGGCAAAAGTGTACCCTAGTAAGAAATAGTCCATGATTACACCGAAATGTTCGGCAGCGGTGAACAACCGTCGTTGAAAGTGGTTACACTTATACATGTGTAGCACACGGGTGGCCGCCCGCGGTAAAAAAACACAACAGAACACAGCATCGGGAAGATGTTGCCCATGTTGCTGCTACGATCAGGCAGTCAGCGCCTGCCTGCGTGCCGTCTCCCGAAAGGGATAAATAAATCAAGAGATGCTTCGTGGATTTTCCGAGTGGGGATGCCCTTCGATGGTCACCCCTCATGGTGTTGACGTCACCGCACAAGGCTGATATGGCCTGTGCCTCATTATGTTGACTTCACCGTACGAGACTAGTAGGACTTGTGCGGGGTTCGTCTTGCTCCCATTCGAAGCACTTCGATTGCCACAATGCCCAGTCAGTGAACACGCTTCCCTCCTTTGATCCATCTTCAACACCAAGAACTCGCAGATTGTTCGCAGAAAGAGTCCAACGAAAAACTGCCACTCTATGCACGGTGTAACTTACCTGAAACCACACTGCCACCTCGCTAGGCTCGTAGTACGGGGTGATCTTCACTAGATCCGGCTCCACGTGGACGGCTGCCTGAGAGAGGGCCCACTGAACAAATGAGAGGGTACGCGTGACAAAGCACCGGCACACAAAAAAAGTTCGTGAAAAAATCAACCAAGGTTCAACGCAAGAATGCCTCTGTGTATTGCGAACGCGGGAGTGGCATGATGCCACTATGGCATCAGGGCTCGGCTGGTTCTTGGGACCATCTACCGTATATGACGCCAAACCTGTGTTGCCGCTTCGAAGGGTGTGCACCGAGACAAACATAAAACATCCCTGCAGCCTATTCTCGAACACGCCCCCCCTCGCGGGTTCCGAGGCCACTGAACTTTGCCTAGCTTGGTGCAATGCTGTTGCACCAGTTGTTTCTCTCCGTCTGTGTTGACCTCCATTTGTGACAAGTGCAACCCCTCGGGAAAGGCAATACAAATCGACAACACTTTCCACCACGAAGCTGAAAGAAAGGTTAATAGGATATGGTCATCTCCCTGGCTGACTGTGTTTTGTTGTAGACGCAGAAAACACATCTCAACAACGCCAGACTGCCTACGCCAAGAAAGTAAGTTTATTACGAAAAAATATCAGGCAGGGGGCACGCAGACCCCAACGCCAACAAAGCCGATTCTATACTTTATCCAGTATGTTTGCTGTACTTAGAAAAACGTTGGTAGACTATTGACAAGATCACAAGGGCCGAGGTCAAGGGTCATCCATTCAGGACAAAGCGTACGCAGCAGACCCAACTGCCTTTTTTGGCCTCAATGTCCAGCATTTTGGTTCAACCCTTGGCTGTTTTATTTCCCGTAACTACCACTATGCGGCCTCTCCTGCTTTTTCGACGCAACTCTGATCCGGGGTCACAAAAGCAAGGGAAGAAACGATAGGTTGGAGGTTCATTTCCTATTCGACGTGCTTCGACGACGCCTGGCTGAAGACAGACCTACCTCACCTGGAAGTATCCAAAGAGCGGCGGATAGTCTAGCGTCCACTCCGATGTATCCTCCCAGTACCAGTCTACCAAGGACTTCGAGTGCGTTATCGCTAGCCAGTTACGGTGAACCTTCGGTCGAAACGTATCGCACGCGCAACCGTGCCGGGTCGAAAGAGCGTTTTGGAGGTTGAAGACTTCGTATGGCATGCTACACGTCATGCATTCCTCGTGTGCAGTACAGTAATATACATAGTGCAGTGTAGGGTTTATCACTAGTTGCGTAAAAACCATGGACAGCGAGGTGAGCCGCGTCGCCGCAGAGTACAGTGCACTGCACGCAGCCCTGAATATGTCACAGAGCACGGAACGACACAAAATAGAGTACCCGTACAATAGCCTCGGGGGGTTAGGCGGTACCGTTGTTGTCACTCCCAAGACGTTCGATGGGCGAGGGTGAGACTTTTGGATGTCGTCGAGACTGCTCTTTGCTCTTTGCCGTTGTGGGTACAATATAGAGAGCGCTTGTTCGTGAGCTCACTTGAGAAGACAAGGCTGAAACCCTTCCCCTTAAAAAAAGGAAGGCAATGCACTCTGCATGTTGTAGAGAGGCGCTCTTCAGCGTTACCCCGGATCGGACCTGTCAAGTTGCCTAGACAAGCATCTGGACTACAAACGGGATGCATACTCTGCAGCTGCGGCAGGCCTTGCTGCTGCTGCTGCTGCTGCTGTACAACGATCACGCGTCTTCCTCGGGCGGAGTGTGCCAAACTGAGCCAAATCCAAAATGTTCTCCCCCACGGTAATGATCCATGCCCGCCTAACATGTCACATGTCTTACACACCTCGAAGTCGGTGCTGCGATAAAGGCAGGGGGCAAGCACGAGCAGCTTGATGAGGCTGGCCATCCCAAATAGCATCGCCACAGCAGCCGTCGTTGACATGGTGTGCAGGATACCCCTCCTCGTGATCCTCTACTGCTGTAGTCTACAGTCTTGTTGTGCCGTGTGGCGCCTGCCTCTACTGCGCGCCAGAAGACAAACTCCCAAGGATGGTGCCGTTGTCACACCCCCATGAGCCACAAGGATGATGTGATGGCGATATCTCTCACTACATCCCGGGACTGCAACAACTCAGCGGCTGTGTGCCTTGAGACAGGAGTGCTGTGTATTGCGGTGTCTCCTGCCTGCTGCTCAATGCCCGATGTCCACCCACGAATCCGCGGAACCCCCCGCGCTGCATCAAGTCATCAGGTGTGCAGTGGCAAGCGGGCAACGCAGTACACCTCCGTCTCACCTCATCCACCACAAACACGGTCTTTCCTGCTTTGCCACTCAACTCTCTTCCTTGCGCGCATCCAAGTGTGTCTACTCCTTGATCTCGAGAGAGTTGCGGCCTCATCATCAAGTCTCTTTTCCGGAAGGAGACCATCGCGGCAGCTGGAGGAGGCAGATAGATATTCCTCAGCTGCTGTGCTGTCTGCGCGTCGGCAGATCCCGCTACAGAGTAGTACGTGCCGTTTGCTATGTCAGACGCAGCTGCCTCCCAGCCAGCAGCGGCAGAGGCAACAACGACAACAGCAGCGACATGCCAACATGAAACAGACCAGCTCGAGCCACCCAGTGCTAGAGCATCCAAGGAAGGCCCTCTAGAGCCCAGCAACCTCCCTGAGGTCCAAGCCGGCGATGTAGATGCTGGTACGCAGACGTCGAGCACTCGTAGCCAGGCCGGCACTACTACTGGCGGCGACGAGGTGCTGGAACGCGCACGCGAGCTGATGGCGGTGAGTCCCAGAATTTTATTCCTTGCACGTGGGAGTTTGCTGCGCGAAGCCTGTTACTCCGTGGGCATTTCGGCTGTCTTTGTGATGTATGCTACTGTACCGTTGTACAACAAGATACTGGATGTTGCTGCTGTACTGATGTACACTACAGCAAGAACCATACCGCCTCGTAGCGTACCTTCGCTGGCGCCGCAGTGCAAAAAGAAAGCTGGTAACGGTAGGACGAACCAAATTGATTTTGTTGCTGGTCTCACAGGGATGAATGAGTTTTGGGAGTCGCCCTTTGGTTGCACACACGGCGAAGCTACGAAAATATTCTCGCTCTGAAAACGTTCCTTCAACGATGCCCGCCGCGTGTTCAACCGACTTTCTGGCACGGGGCAAAACACTTTGTGTGTACATAGAAGGTTACATGTTCTTATGCATACGCTGCTGCTGTGTTTTGGTTTGCCGTATCTTTTTCCCGCCGAGCCAAGCTTCTCGCGTTCAAAACCGAAGTCAAGGGGTGGGTAGGGGCCCTCAGGGAGGAACCCCACGGATTGGAGCTCCTACTGACCCGGCAGATGTGTGCAATGTATGCTACGATCGCTGATCAGCAACAATGTAGGAGCCAAGAGCTATGGTTGCGTACAGGCCGTCGGCGGGGTCAGCGAACATCCGTACTACGGCTAATACAACGCGCAGAGATGGATGCTGCAGCACTGCGTATCAGAAGGGCGCACGGATTTGGGTGCTAAAGGCGCAGGCGACGGGACCGCCCCGGGTGGTCGCTCGCCGATGCATCCCTTGCTCCACTGGCAGTGCATGCCACACAACAACGCAGTCCCGCATATCAATCTATGTAGTCCCATGTGCTTGTCGACGGCTCGCACTCTTCACACATGGCACACTCATGACTTGCCGCGCGCGTTCCGCTTGCTTTTCTGTGTAATTCAATAGCGACACAAGCAAGACAGGGAACACAGGGGCGCCGAGCATTTCGCGCTGGTGCCAGAGGTTCTGGAATGCCTCCAGATCGCGCTACCGCTAATTAATGGTGAGGATAATTACATCGCACGGCAGTATCATGCGCTGGAATGGGTGGAGCTGCCACGGACCTTGTACGTTCAAGTCCGGCTCATATGAGATGTTAGACTGCTGTGTGCTTTGGTTTGAACTCGCGGCCTCAACGTGTCATGAGGCCTGCTTGGTCCAGGGTGGTACCTCGAAGCTAGCATTTCGTTTGCTTCCAACGTGAGTGTCTGGGGTGACCAAGAAAAAACTTGGCCCCTCGCCTCTGCTCGCGGGTAGAATGCCCATTAGCTCTGAAGCTCATCACTGACGGACTACATGTTGCCAGTGCACCACCCCGCCCGATCTCGTCATGCGCCTACAGTACAATAGCCAAGGTGACCTCGCTGATGCCTCCTGTGCATACGGGAGTCCTTGTTTGCGCCCCCGGCCGCGTCGTCAGAATGCTGTTTCGTTGTGTCACCGCCCCCGGACCACCTCGCCAGCTGACCCTCATCTTCCGCTACACTTGTGCACTTTAATCCAAAGACCGCCTACGTCCCCTGTCCCTCTGCCCCACATGCCCTCTGCCCCACATGCCCTGACTCTCAGATGAACGTGTTTAGTACATAGTGGCGGCATCGACATCGCTTGTTTCACGAGGAACCCCCTCCCCGCCCACCCCGATTTTGCAATTGATGTCCCCACCACAATAGATAAAACGCTACACGACAAAGCCAAGTTGCTGTCGGTTTTCCAGCTGTGCGAGGAGGCCGTTCTGGCAGCCTCGGACGACTGCAGCGACGACAACGACGTCTGCAAGAGGACGCTGGGGCTGGCGAAGGCGGTCGTCGTGGACATGCTAGCTCACAAACGACTGGGAGAGGTGAAAGCAAGCAAACCGTGACATAGGCCCTGCCGCCAACATCCTGGAGCACAGTAGGGGATGGATCGAACAATCACGAACCACCCTCACGCTTGTGGATCGAACCCTCCGCCCAATGATGCAGAATGAGGACGTCCATTGGGTCAGGTTTGACTTTGGTGTGTAGTTTCGGGTGAATACTCGCTTGCGTGCGACAGTTGTTGACTTTCATCTTAGAGGTGAACGGCAGAGGCGTGTGTAAATAAGTTGTTCCTCTCAGCGTGGAGAGCAGACGAATGAAGATGTTGGGGAGGTTAATGCGGTCGTTGTTGTTGTTGATTGTTGTTGTTGTATTTTTTCATCCCGGTTGTTCCGTCCCTACACCTTTCGGTACAATTTCTTGACGAACCAGACGGGGTCACACAAGAAGAAAGCCGCACAGCAGGTTTTCTCCGCCTTCCTCCTGCGGTGCTTGCCTTGATTTTTATCGCGAAAACGACTCGGCCGTTCCTTTCCCTCGTCAACCGCGAAGTGGATTTTTTGTGTACACATGTATTTTGCGTACACATGAAATGATCGTTTCCCACATCGTTTGGGCATCTTGTGAGAAAAATATCCCAGTTCGTGTGACGCCACCGAGATTCGAACCCACGTCTCAAGCGTCATAAGGTTGCGAGGTTGCCTACTGTCGTCTCTTTCGACGATATTTCGGGCCAACGGGTGCCTCCCTTGCTTGTTTTCGGTTACCGATCTCTCCTTATGTACTCTATCCTCCTCTGCTCTCCTTTTTCGTAGCCTTCCCTCTATCTCCCCCGCCTTTGTCGGCTCTTGTTCTGCATCTTCCTCTTCCTCTTCGTGTCCGTTATGCACCTCTCTTCTGCCCTCTCTCTATACATCTTATCTTATCCCTTCGCTCATTCCCGTCCGCAGGTGCGCACATCAACTTGTCGTGAAAGGCTAGACCGGTACGTCCAAGAGATAGACGACCTACTCAGGCGTTTAGACGAACAGCTGATACACTCCACGGACTACGCTAGGAGCGGCGGCGGCGGCGCTAGTGGCGGTGGGCCGGCACCCCTTCTTGCCAACACTTGGAGTGAAGAAGAGAGGACGGTCATGAATCAACTTTGCGAGCAAGTGAGCGCTCCAGTGTGTGCTGGTATTTGTTTTGACGTTCTCTCCAATTGAAACAGGGTGGTGAATGTTGATTTGAGGTGCTCTCACTCTGCAGCACATGTATGATTTGTGTTAGTTGACGCGTGCTTAGCTGGCGTTTTTCAGGTGGATGTCGGTCGGCCGCTTGCTTAAACCGAGGAATCCATGCATTGACTGTGACGTGGCTACGCTTGATCAAGATACGCCACGGTATTGTTGAGAGGGATTGACTCATATACAAATACTTGGGTTTGGCTGATGATAAGGTGTCTTGAGCAATGGGAGACCAGGTGCAGTACGGTCGACGCTCCTGCTACGGCCGGTGCGGTGCTGTATGTACGGGGCCGCTCCTCCAATGTGTCAGATCACCGACATCAGCCTCCGCTACAATTACAAAGTTGCCTCTCCGCCGATGACGGATGTTTGTAGGGTTGCATTTGCGAGTCAGCGTATGGAATCCAGTAGTCCAACTTTTGCTGCACACACCACGCGGCCGGCAGCTCGCAATACACAAAGGTGGTGTCTCACTCCCGCCACCTTCCCGTTGCCCCCGCCCCTGCTGTACTCGAAACCCATCCGTCGTTTTTTTCATTCATCCCTGACACCTTGGGAATAAAGCGTTTCCTGGCACTTTTGCCCCACACGTCGTACTACGAGACAGTGGAAGGCGTGAGGCAGGGCGTCGAATGGGCCCTCAGGTGCGTGTGCGTAGGTAGGGAGAGCACAGTTTTCTTGTACTGGTAGGGCGTAAGACAGAACCGTCATTCAGGGATATGTGTATGTACAATATGTGTCCAGCGACAGGCTTTTAACCGTTGTCGGAGTTTGTTCTTGTAGGTGCATATACACCCATACAGTACTCCAACGCTGCCGGCAAACATTCTTCGTGGTTTTGTAAGGCAATCGTGCGCACTCAAGATGACACTTGGGGATGAATCCACGTTTGGCGAAGATGCGAAACCGCGGTGGGCAGATAGGTTACCATATAGTGCCCATTTCGTCGATAACGATAACGCCCACATTGTATGGACCACCGGAGACATGCTGTATTGGAGTCTCGACGTTATCGCTGATTTGTAGACACGTACACCCGCGAATGCCATTGACGTGTTTTGATTAATTAAACAGGCAACGATTCTCTCAAGCGAGAGTGTTGGTCTTTGGCTCCTCCGCAATGAGCTTGTCCACACCCGAGAGCGACATCGACCTGACCCTTTATCTCCCTTCCAGAGTGGAGCTCATCCAAGAGCTCAAGGTAAGAAACGAGCGAACACGTAGCTTAAGCCTGCCCGTGACCCTCCATAGAGTTCATTCAAGAGTCCCAAGAAAGCAAAGTGAACTAAAACCGAACAGCCCTAGTCAAATCCAGTCCGGAGGATGACGATCAGGGGGAGGACCGAGCTACCAACCCTCTCAAGCTTGCGACCACCACTATCTGTAGGACTCGTAAGCCAGGGTCCTGGTCACTCTCGCAGTCGGTTTATTCCCACTTTGTTCAAGGCACTGTGTGGATTCAAGAGAAACGTCGGTGCATGCAAGTTGATGCGGCATAGTTTTCGGTTGGGCCCCAGGATCCTACTGACGCAAGGACAAGCTGTGTGCGAAATGAAATGGATCACACGTGTTTTGAACCACTGAAATTTGGTGTTGTTGCTCTATGGGGGGGCGTACTCTTATGTTTTTCATGCCTTACAGTAACGGTTAGACCACTGGCCACGCATCCTCGAGAGGAATGAGCGTTGTTCCCAGGACCGATCACCGATGGCCAATCGTTCCTTCCTACTTTGCCAAAGGTGGCTCAAAAATGCTTTCCTAGCCTGTATGTCCTATCGATACCACTTCCCGCCTTTCAACCGACTTCCAATGTCCCAGTACAGCTGCCGTCTTCTCCTGGCTATTCCATGCCTCAAACATCTCCCTGTATCTTCCTTCTACTTTTCCCAGCTCAGTCATGTACACTTCCCTGTCCTTGTACAACGGGCATTCCGCAACTACTGTACATGAACCCGGTCTTCGCACTCGGAACCGTATTCACATTTGAACTTGTCGTCTTCATCGTCTACCTTCCGAAACCTTCGCCTGCGTTCTCGAAGGCCATTGTCCCCGATCCTCAATTTTACCTTCAGTTTTTTTCCTGCATCCATGGGTCCATGTAAGTACTCCTTGAACCCTGTTCGTTCTTTGAACAGTCATACACATCTGGACGCTCTTCATCCTTGGTGTCTTTGGTTAGATTCTGTTCTCTCTCGGCAAAATCAACACATTAATAGCTTCTTCTTGAATCCTCGTAGACCGTCCGTTTTCAGAATATCACCTTCGTCAATTCGAACTCGTTGCATACATACGTCATCTACAACCTTGATCCACTCCGTGGGTTGTCTACCCCTCTTGTTGTGTGCCCGCTTCGCCTCCCAAGCTGTTCTCGGCAACCCCTCCTCTCCCATATCGCACACGGGGTACTGCCATTTTAGATTCGTTGCGTCTCTTCCCGATCGTAGGGATTGGACCCCCAGTTCTTCTTCAGCACTCTCCACATTTCCCCTATATCCCGTATTTGCACAATTGTTTCCATAGTCCATTTTTCCCTACTGTATCGTATGGCGTTTGCACGTCCAAGAAGAAGCAGTACGTCGGATTCCCCGCCCTCTTTCTACCTTTGATGATTTTCCCTACCGTGAGTGCGTGGTCTACTGTACATAGCCTAGTACTACAACAACCGCTGACTTGGCTTCAGTTTAGAAAGTGTGCCCAGTGCATTTGGGGAAATTTTCCACACTGAAGCCAAGTCAGCCTTCGGCCCTCGGGAAAGAACTGTACAGCCTCTCGTAATGAGTGTACGCGATTTTTTCTGGAGCCATATCCTGTAACTGGGTACTACATAGGAGGGTTAAACAAGTTCACAACCACCCTTCAGTACTTGGCACACATTCATTTTCCACACCCAGTCGTACAGCAGCACGATCAACTGTATCATTCCCTTCCCCCCAAAGTTGATGAAATCGTTGACTATCCACCCCTGCTGCTTTGTGGCACTGCATCTTGTTCACAAGAGTCTCTTTGCTCCATGGGGTGGGCGTGTTGTATGCCTGCTCTACGTATCTCGATACCTGTCAGGGCGTTGTCGAGTCCAAGACAAGAGCAGTCTTGATGGCGGAGGAAGGGCAGGCCCACGCTGTGCAGCTGCTGAAGCAGAGGGCATCCATGGAAGACAAGTGAGCAGGGCGAAACTTACGAATACGCCTATTATTTCACGCGATGTGAGCGTCTGCATCTAGAACGGCTGTAAACTCGCGCCTGGCTGCTGCTTCAGTTTGTTTTTTTACATGACTTTCGTCAACAGATGTTTGCACGCCTACATCCGGATGGTGTTTTGAAAGGGTGATTCGTCAAGCTGCGTGTCGCTATCGGTCCATGCACAACAATTTGTCCAATGTTTCCCCAGCACCAAGGTGCACTTTTCTCGGGGTATGGCTGGTTGTTCCGAAATCCGAAAACACCGGCAAACGCCTTGTCTCCAGGCGCAGGTCGCTGTTGTTCTACTTTTTTTTGTTTCGTTCGTAGTCTCTTCTGTTCTTGAATCAGCGGATATTCTTGATTCCTTATTTGGGTGGTGTTGTTTGCCGATTTCAAGCATCTCAACGGATTTGAATATATATCGGCAGGTGAGCGTTTTTTTATGTATTATTCGGAATTGATAAAGTGAGCGACCAAAAACCGGATCTGGGATGCCAACTCGAAAGCTTTTATAAACGAGATCCACCAAGCCGATTTTAAAATAGAGTGCGACAAACGATTCCTCTCATCAACATGACGTAAGCGGTTTTGTTTTCCGAGATAAACTCTTGTTCGTGAGAACAGCGAAATTTTGTTTTGGCGCCGAACGTATGCATCGTACACTGCGGGGGGAATTTTAGAGGGACTTCGTGGTGATAAAATGGGGGCACCGTTTTTAAATGGGGGCACCGTGGTGATAGAGGGGACTCCGTGGTGATAAAGGGGGTTCTTTGGGTCATTTCTTGGCCAAAAATGGTGCATTGTCTCAAAAACAAACAAACAATAAACGCCGTAGCTATCGATGTAGCTAGATGAGGCGATCACGAGTATCGTTGTTTCAACATTCCATTCTGTTTCTTTCAAAAGTTATCGCCCAAAACGTGAATGGACAAGTCGTTGTGCATGGACCATACGTGTCTATCAATTGCGGAGACGAAGGCGCAACTCGTGTCCTTCTATGTTGGGGCAACCGACAGCACACGGTACACGGCATTTGGTGGGGGATTCGGTGACACCAAAAGGTGCACAGAGAATTGACTATGGAATTGACCCATGACGTGCAGGTTCGACGCACAGGGTGGTGTCAAGACGAAAAACGCCTGTGTGGCCGTCCTCCCGTGTGAATACGGCTGATACATGTAGGGCCAAAACTATTCCAAAATGCGAGACAATCGACACCCAGAGTAGAGGACCGCGGCTCACACAGTTGGATTCTCTTTTCTCTCGTCTTGTTACCTACTCTCGGACCTTTTTGCTTGGCGAGCGGTGGGACGTGTACTGGATTTTGTGTTCACGTCTTTGGCGGTAGTGGTTTGTGGGAGACAGATGCTTTGGCCCAACAACACCCTGTTGTAGAATTCGGAATGTATGCATGTTGGACAGTCCTCTGGGAACCCTCTTTTTGTCGAAAGAAGCCCCGGGGCGTTCTCAACGGCGAATAATCACGATGTTCAATACATACTCTGACCGACAACGCCTCGGGGGCGTGTTGGGGCGTTGGTCGCTTTTTCCAACCGGAGCATCCGCCGGACACACACAAACACATGCTGTGGGCCTCACGCCCGGCAACCCACGGACGATTGGGCCAAAACAGCATCTACGATAATGTTTCAGATCTACGGTAGAGGCGACATTCGTGAGTTGTTGGTTCTCCGATGTTTTTTGTCTGTCGGATCTCTTCGGCTAATCGCTTACAATGTAGTGCTTTTGAGTCTGGCGGTGCCATACGGCACTTAGGAGTTTCACGCCGGCACACCCGTCACAGCTCAACTCGTATGTTCGTCAGAAAGGAGTGCCGGGGAGGTAGTGCTGAATTGTTAGGTTGATGGAAAGGTTTGTAAAACTATTTCTAGCAACAACAACAACAACAACAACAACAACAACCAAACGAGTGAGGTTGTTGCTGGGATAGATGCGTTGGACCGAGTAGGACGCCCTAGCGCGATCTCAAAGGAATAGAGGTACGGGGGAAATGCTAACAGCGATCGCCCCCGGGCTTTTGTCCTTCACCGGTGATTTTCAAGGGTGGGGAGGGCGTTCACAGCAGACCTTGCGGTGTATTGCACCGAATTCTCTTCAGTCTGTGACTTACTGCTTTATCCTCACCAGTTTCGAAGCGACAACACGTTGCGACCTGACCGCGTCATTTGTCGTTTGCCGCGTGAACGGTTTTCTTCCACAGATTGTCGAAACTCAATGGCACCAAGCGGGGAAAACTGAACGACCTGTCGGCCTTGACTCTGTCCAGAGACAAAACTGCCCAGAAGCTACATGCAATGAAAGCTGCTCATACCGCCCGGAAGACGCGGAAACTGGAGACTTCCTCGCAACAAGCGCAGGATTCGGAAAAGTCGGAAAATAGTGAAACACCTCGCAGCAAGGAGGAGCAGGTGCGGCGGGCATTGAGCTCTTCCCTTTCACTTGCTGCATTGTCGTTGATTCCTTGAGTTGTGTCTCGCTTTTTTTCGCACGTGCTTGATTGTTTGTGTGTGGCTCTTGTTACGGACGTTGCATCGATGTACCATTCTGTGTAATGTCTGGACGAAGTTCGGAAAGCTTGTGCTAGTTTCCCCGTTCTCTTTGCGTTTGTAATTTACCTCTTTGTTGCACGTATTTTCGTATGGTCTTTCTGTTGTCGCATGGCTGCTGCTGCTGCTGTTGAATTCTGGGTTATTTATTGAAAATGGGCACGGTAAAACAGCTGTGGCTCTGGTGTACATGCGTCCCTCTTCCAGCGGCATCGATTTATTGTTCTTTGTGTGTTTCGCATATTCATCCCGTTCGAATGTGGGTATATCTCGAACGGGTAGTCTTGCTGTGTGTGTATTTATTTTTCCTAATATTTTATTTAGTAGGCCTATTTCGTGATGAGTTTGTTCAAAATTCATGCCGTTTTAGTCCGGAGAACACGTTTCCTAGTTCTCAACATTGTACTACATAACGTTCCCGCGTGTAGTCTAGCAATGCTTGCAGGCCACGAACAAAGGCGGGCGTTAAAACAAGTGGTGCTTGCCTTGCTGCTGCTTTTCGGCATCAACGCACGCAGAGGCACGCTGGATCAGCAACAGCCGCACGGGTACCTATTCCCGAGCCCGTGGCTTGTACCGCTGAAGACAAGGACAAGGACCGCAACGATTCTCGAGATGGACAACGGGCAGCCGAGCCGGAAGAGGAGGACAGAGAGGGAGTGTTGCTGGAGAGCAGGCTGGCGGCCAGCGAGCGAGGGATCAAGACAAGCCGGCGAGCGGCCACGGAGGCGGAAGCTGCTTTTGAAGAGAAAAAGAAGGAGCTTGGGGACTGGACCAAAGAAAACTTTGACAACGCTAGCCCCGACCAGGTGTGACTTGCCTACTTCAAAGCGTTACTGCTTTCGATATCGTTGTTCCTTCTGTTGCAAGTGCTCTCTCCCCGTTTTCGAAGCCGGATGGATCTTTGAACGTTCTTTTGTTCTACTCCAGGCGTGTTTGTTGTGCAAGGAGGTAGTTTTTTGTTGCGAACTCCCTCTTTTGTGGATAGTCTCAAGTCATGATACTACACCTTCTGGTGGCGTTTTTGTTTTTTCGAAATCAAATCAAGGCGGACTTTGCGATGGCCGGGGAAGATGAGGAGCCGTGCCGACACCAGTTGAGTGCAGAACAACAACAACAACGCAACACTCGCACGATGTTTTGCACCTGACCACCCGCAATCACAGAAGAAGGTTGTGCAAGCCATCATAAAGTGCAGGGCATCACTGGCAAAGGCCCAGCAGAACCTCAAGGCGACGAGCAAAATCGTGTTCGAGATGAAGAGGGTAATGGAGAGAAAGGGCTTCACGGACGTGAGTTGCACCTGCCACGCTGTTCCCACCCTCTCGGTTGATTCATGATAATTGCGGGTTGTTGTTGGTGACGTCGCTATTTGGTGTTGTTACTGATGTTGCCCTTGCTGCTGTTGGTTGGTGGTGTTGTGCTGGTTCGGGTGAGCTTGATGATCTGAGTTTGGGTAGTGAAGGTTGTGGCTATGTGGTTGCATTTTGGCTTTGCCTGACTAAACGAGGGTCCGCGTTCGTGGCGCAAGACTGGTTGTGCGCATAAACTCACCTGCTAACTGTGTCGCAAGATGATCATTTTCTCGTCCGCCCTGTTCTAGGTCATGGCTGTTCACAGAAGCCGAGTGCCAGTGGTTAAGACGTGTGTGCCGCGGCGCCTGTGGGGCCCCGCCGGGCGTCCGATTGAATGCGACATCAGCGTCAACAACCTCGTCGCCGTGCACAACACTCGCCTCGTTAAGGCCTACACCGACCTGGTACGTGCTTGCTGTTTCGCTGAGCTGTTCTTGTCGGCGTTCTTGCAGTTGTTGGTGTTTTTCAAGGCACGCCTGCCTGTGCAAACGAAGTACGCGAGTGTCGGTTAACTCTCGAGTGTGGGTTTCATCAAGCCACCTCGATCGGCGCCTGGTCATCACCATGTTATGCCGTGGCACACACCCTGGCGTTTTTTTACCCGTCATACAGGTACTTCTAGTGATGTGCGCCCACTATTCATGATGTTGTACCGTGTTTCTCGTACCGCCTTCGGGGACCAGTGTGTACCACCGTAGGGTTTATGCGTGTAGTTTGTATATTTTGTCGACATTGCCTTAGATTACTTCTGCGTGCTTACCCCCCTACTCGCTTACGTTATCCTCCAAAACCCTCTGTGCCTTGGTAGGACCCGCGATGCCACAGGCTGCTGTATTTAGTGAAGGCCTGGGCGAAGGCGAGGGGAGTGGGCGACTCATCGAAGGTAAGTAAAACTGAGGTTGGAAATGGTAGATTCAACGTATTGTTACAGGGTGAGTGGTGCAGAAATAATGGTAGAAACCGAAGTTGGGGCAACCGCAGGCCTTTAGTGGCTACTATCGTGGTCGACGTCGAAGATTGTCGCCGCCACTTCTGCTGCGGTTGTGGTCGCTGTTGATATTGCTCTTGTTGCTGGTGTTGTCGTTGCTGTTGCCTTCATATTGAAAAAAATGTTCTGACCTCTGCATGTCCAATCCTCCATGCAGCCTTTATCCCTGACGCATGATTCCGTTTCGTCCCATACTGTTGTCCGCGTGCGCACGATAGGGCACGCTGAGCTCGTACGGCCACTGCCTCACTGTCCTCCACTACCTTACGCGAGTCGGCGTCGTTCCCTCGCTTCTCAAGGTATTTGGTGGTCGCTGGCTTCGGGTTGGGGTTTGAGTGAGGGTTGGCTTACCTTCTCATTCTTGTCCTCGCTTCTCGGATTGACTGTTGTTTTGTGATTGTGCGAAGGGAACAGCTTCCACAACTATGACGCCAACTGGAAAGACGATAACCGCAACACGCCTAGGTCTGATTGTTGGCAGAATTGTTTCGATTTTACCTGGGTCATTTCAGAGCTGCTCAAGCGCAAAACGACACAATGGTATGCTGCTCTCTCTGGTTCGTCATTCAAACTTCGTCTTTAAGTGGTGCCCTGCATTTCCCACTGTACGCTGGGTTAGAGACAGGCACTCCTCCGTGAAAGTAGGCCCTTCGTTCCGTGTGTTGATCACACCTTCTATCTCCCCCCTCCTCGATGCTGTCCGTCTTGCTCTCCGACCATCTCTCTTGATTTGATCACGGATCTGGGATTTTCCTACCAGGAGCACAAGTCATTCTCCAAGGAAGCAGGCGCCCATCCTACACCCCCTGCATTCGACCACGGGGACAGCGCCTTCATTGTAGAAGGAATCGATGTGTCCTTCTCCAATACCAACCCGGGAACCCTTCCACCCTGTCCCCTCCCGGTTGAAAATCACTGCCCCCCCCTGCCCCGTGACACAGCGGATCGAGCGATCCACGGGAACGCCTCGGAAGCCGATAGCAATCAGGGGGTGGCAGACTCGTATGATACCGCAAATGATACCACAAATGGTAGCAGGAGCGGGAGCGAGGGGCTAGCTGTTCGGGATGCAACCATTTGCGATCTACTGTTGGGTTATTTCAGGCACCTGGCCGAAGACTTCTGCCACGCCAAGGAGGTGGGTTGGGAGGAGTATTATTTTAGCATGTTGTCCGTTGATTTATTCTGGTGTGCTTCTTTATTTTCTGAGTTCGTGTCTGCCTTGGATTTTACTTTTGGCTCTGAAGTTCCTGTGGGGTTACCTATTGCGTGGACTTCTTTGCGGGTTCGTGTCGGGTGTGCTTTATTGGATTGGCGGAAGGATGTCACGATTCATGCTGCATGCAGAGAGTTAACGGTGAAAGCAGCAGCAGCGGCAGCAGCAGGTGAGTGGTGCCTTGGGAGCAGCAGTAACAACTTACCTCCCTCCCATGATGAGCGAAACAATCAACCCTCGTTCATGTCTTTTTCTCGCAACATGTCTGGGGTCATACCACAAATGATAGATTGTGCGAACCATTTTTTTCGACGCAGGTGACAGGTTATAAGCATATCTTTGTAGAAACATCCTCATGAAGGTAACGCGTTCGTGCGTATGGGTGACCACGGTTAAGAACGCCATTCATTTTGCAGCCAACATCGGCGAGATACGTATAGGGCCCACATCCTGAGATTCTTCCACCGAGAGGAGCCTTGGTTTTTGCCCTGTCTCTGTGCAGTGCCTGACATCGCTTTTTATTGGATCATAAAGTTGCGGGAAAAGTTACAAGTTTGATTGCGACGTTTGGTCGGGAACTTTTGTCAATACCACTTTTGTTGCACGCTCACCATGGGGCGACGGAAGTTTTCTTCACGGCACTGGTGGAATGCGGAGGGATCATTTTTTTTTTTTTGCGACAGCGAAAAGCAGGCACACCACATCGCGAAGAAACCGGCCAGAGCGTGCGGCACAGAGTAGTTGCAACCTTTTTTCTCCACACCCACGATACCCCAAGGCATGTAACCTGTTACCAGAAAGATGCTGGGTAGAGCTACCCCCCTCGGAGTGGCGTTGCTGTTGCTGTTGCCTTCTCCTTCGAAAAGTTATCGCTGGAAAACCCAACCATGAGCTCACAATCCCAGCGAACTTGAACCAAGCGCTCTCTGACATGGGTGTTTTACGGTAGGGTCAACCAAAAACCTTTTTTCCCGACGCGCACGATAACCCACGGCACCAAATCTTTGGCATGAAAGATGGAGCAGAGAACTACCTCCCGCCGAGTGGCCTTGCTATTGCTGTTGCTTCCTCCTTCGGAAAGGAATCGGCGGAAAGAAAAACCCGTGGCGGTCAAAACATCGAACTTGAACTAGCCGCTCGCGGCCGTTGACGGTCGTGGATCAACACCATTTTTTCTTCCCGGCGCATTCGGCACCTCACGGCGCCAAACCTTGGCATTGCCCAACAGCCCATGGCATCACGTCCTTCTAGATGCCATTCATGAGGCAACTCGTTTAGCATTCGTCGAGATATCGGTGAACACAGTGCCTGTCAATGGAAGCTGGAGAGGGGGTCTACGTGTGTGGTAGGGGTAGGTGGTTGACGTGAATTGGCGGAAGTCTCGCCGCTTAACTTTGGTTCGACACCCTCGTCGCGAGAAATTTCGCGACCTTTTGCTCCAGATCGCGCGATTATTGTCAAAAGCGAAAGTTTATAACTTTTGGCGCAACGTTTTTCTCCCATAAAGAGCGTACATGAGAAACGCTTCGAGAAAAATTTGGAAACTTCGACTTTTTTTGCAACTGTTTGCTACCATATAAAAGGGGTGTGAAGAAACGTATTTTTTGTTCAAGAAGTGTGCATGCTAGCTAATGTACATTGTGAGCTGTCGAGAACAAAACTTGGTGGTGGCAGCGCGAAATCCGGCTACACCATAAAACTACAATCTAGGTTGCCAACGCCGAAAAGGGTAGCTTTGGACGATCCAGTCGAGAGATTTCCTTGCACGTATCGGTCGGTTGTCGCATCATCTAGGCTGAGCAATCGAACCTTGAAAGCCGGTCCAGGCGGTGTGAGATGACTCGCATGTTACGGCAATCCTCTCATCTCTCTTGTCGGTTTTGATTTGTCAACAAACCAGGTAATGACCCTGCGCCCGAAGACCATCCTCAACAAAGCTGACGTGTGGGCCAGACCCAAGGTATGAATTTAGGTGACTAGCCAGGCACGTCGCCGTGTGAAGTGTGCAATGCTGGCAGACCGGTTGCCGGTTGTACTTGCCGGTTGTACCGAAAATACAGCGAAAGCTGTAAGAGAGATTTCGGCCATACCTAGTTCGCTGCAGAAGTAATATCTTCGTTGTGGGTCAGACAATGCAAAACCTCTCCGACAAGTACCCGACTCCAATCCTAAGGCTACCTTGCCCTGCTGTGACCGCAACCACAGCTATGGCGTACGAGTGTGGAAGACCCTTTCGAGACTTTCGACAGCACCAACCCCCATGATCTGGGCACGGTTCTTTCGCGTACTGGCCAGACGCTACTCCACCAAGAATGGAAGAGGGGGTGAGTGTGTTGTTGTCCAGGTCACACGAGATCGGCTCAGCCCGGACCACGTTCACAACGTGAAGGGCCCGAACACCTTCTGTTGCACCGCGGCTCTGCGCAAGTCGTCACGCATACCCGCAACGAGTCCGTGTTGAACGACGCTCTTGACGACATGACTTATCCATGCCGAGTTATGAACAGCCCGCTTGTGCTTCTCGCATTAAATACATGTCGCTGGAGAGAAGCAACGAGTGTATGCTAAAACCCCCACCCTAACCCTAAGTTACCACATGCATGCTGCACCGCGAACGTTCACGCAGGTACGCCGTAATGAAGAAAGGCGGTTCGAAGGCAATCCCAGAGCTGTTCGAGACGTCTGGCAGGGCAGCGAAAAACGGGCCCAAGAACGTTGCTGGTCTTGCCAAGATGGACGGCGGTGGTGCCCGCGGCGGAAGAGTGGCCGGCACTGGCAACGGTCGCAACACGTACGTGCAAGCATCGTTTATTGTTCGACCTATGTCTCGGGATAATCGGGGTGCTTGTCCGTCGTGGAGAAGGTCCGCAATAGACATTGCGCGGTGGTCCTTGATGCGAAGGTTGGCTTCGTTCCTGGTGCTGTAGCTCACCACATACATATCGCTTTCGGGCGTGCTCGGAGACCGGTCTGGTTCTCTCTGTTCTTCTACAGGTTCCGCGTTCGGCTGAAGCCTATTCCCAGTTTTTTTTTTTACATCGTGGGATCCTCCATATTGTCGTGGGTAGCATAGGGACATGAGCATTGGCAAGTTTTGGCGATGAGGTAGTGTGAGAAACAGCCATCACCAACAATGACACTTGATAGAGCTATCTACACTGTACCCTGAAAATAGCGCTCGGCATTGGATCGCCTTTGTCTTGTGCGTCGTTCGTGTTTCGTGTTATGCGTGTCGGTGCTGTTCTTCTTCGTAGAGCTGTGCAAGGGCGGCAACACCAGCACGCCAAACGAGGTGCAGGGCGGCTGTGGAGCCCCGCAGACGCGAACGGGAGTCATCACCAGCATCAACAACAGAAGTATCGTCCCCTGGAAGGAAGGGCGCCACTCCCCCTCCGCGGCATACCTCAAGGTTTTTCAGAAACTCGTTGCACTGGGAATGTGTATTGTCGTCGTTGCATACGAGACGAATCCACGTGTCCCCTGGGATCACTAACGGTGCACCACGCTAGATGCTGCAAGTTTCTTACCGATTCACGAACAGCACACACCCGGGTAGCACACCTACGAGCTGGATACGTATGTCTTACGTGGCTAGTGGCTGGATTAGAAGGTAGTTTCAGTTCCCGTCAGGGTTTTGGCAACCACATTGGGTTTCGCACGTCGTTGTTCAAAGTGGGGTTGGGATATCTCAATCTGTAGACTTTTCTTCCAAGCGGAGAAATTAAATTGTACCCAGGAACTATCGCTGAGAACACTCTGGGAACTATTGCTGGGAATACCAAGTCTTTCAATTTGTGATGGTGGACATGCACGAGTGTATTTCGATTGGTTGGAACCAGTGAACGTTTCTCCCTACATGCCCCGCAGGACAAGGTCGATCGCTACTGCCCATGGCAGGGATGCATCAGCAACAGCAGCAGCACACCCATTCCCACCAGCAGCACCGCCAGGAACAGCAACAGAAGCAACAGCAGCCTTTCCACCACGCGAACGGATCTCACCATCACCTACGGTACCAACAACAGCGGCGGCAACCGTCGTACAACGCTGTGAGCTTGCAGCAGCAGCAGCAGCAGCAGCAGCAGCAGCAACAGCAGCAGCAGTTGCGGCAGCAGCAACAGCCGCAGCAGCAGCAGTTGCAGCAGCAGCAGCAGCAGGTACAATCACAGCAACATCCATCTCACAATATCGCCCTAACCGATGGGACCGTCGGCGGCTTCGCGGTTCTCGCCGAACAACCCGTCACTCTTCCACTTCAGACCGGATTCCAACAACAGCAGCCGGTACACCCCGGGTACCAACCTCCGCCGACGATGCCCATGAACCCACGGCAGGAGACGACAGGGCGAGGAGGCGGTCGACAACAAGGCCGTGGAAGAGTTGATCCTCGGAGGCAGGAAGGCAAAAGCGCGCCGGTAGGACGTGGGAGGCGCCAAGGAGGGCGTGGAGAAGGGTCGAAGCGGGGCTGGAAAGGAAAGGGGGTTCGTAACGGAGGACCTGACGGAACGAGTGGGGGTTCGTGATCAACTGTTTTTCTTAGCTGTTGGAACGGGTGCTTGTGAGAATTGCCCTTCTGGTAAGGCGTGACTAAGCGGTGGTAGAGACTGCAACCTGGCAGAATGATGCAGGTCTTGTCTTGTTCGTTCGTGATGTTAGGGATTTGGAATGGTGGAAGTGGTGGTGCATTGAACTGTAGGCCAAACGGGTAGAAGCAAGGGGAAAGTGGGTTTGAGGCGGCATCAGAAACGACCGGCCGCTAACTGCTGCTGTCGACAATTCTGCACTGCACGGCGACTTTTCTTGGTTTCCAGCCGTCCCTACTTGAAGTAGATATACCAGTCGCTAGTACGGAGGTCTCAAAATTCAAATTGTGATCCACATTCATGGTCTTTTTACCACCCCGAGGATAAAATTCCGCTGGATCTTGAGGAAAATGTGTTTTGCTGTGATGAGGTTATGTTTGTTTTAATTACTTTTTTTTTCTGATATGACCCAACAAATCCATCTCTAAGAAGATAGTCTAAGATAGAAAGGCAATCAATCCATAGCGCCAGAAAATGGAGCAGTTGCTGATTGGCCTGACAACTGCTTGGCTCTTTCTTTCACGTCCATTGACTTGTTATCTTTGATTGCACTTATGTATCGACGAACAGAGTACGGTTCTCCTTCTTAAACTTCACTTCCTCCCAAACCCTCGCCGCCATCCGTCTGGTTATGGCCGCCCGCCCCATTGGGCGGCGGGGGGCCAATACTTAACCCTATTGAAGGAGAGTCCTGAGACACGGTAGAGTCCTGAAGGACCGTGAAGGGGCCAAGTGCCTCCTGGGTAGATGTAGTATGTGCAACAGAAGTAGGAAATAGGAAGATATTGCTGTAGCTTAAACACACGGGCTTTGCAACGTGACATGCATATTTTGTTGGGTTAGGGTTGTATTGACAAATTTTCTCCACTATAAAGAATTTGCTTGGGGCGGTTTTTCAAACACTCACCCAGACGTGCTGTGCGAGCACGACAAAAAAGACGGAACCACTTTTCATGCAGAGGGGCTCGAGAAATAAGCGGTTGAGCACCGCTGCCTGACGCCCATTGCTTCCCCCACACTTTGAACATTTCGCTGCCTCCGTTTGGGTTGTATTGACAAATTTCCTCCACTATAAAGAATTTGCTTGGGACGGTTTTTCATTCCGTTTGGGCTTGTATTGACTCCGCTGCCAGGTTTTCTCATTTTTTGCATGTTTATGACTCTTGAGTAACCCCACATGTCGTCCTGATTCGGCATTCTCATGAGGAATCCTCCCACGCTGAAGATAACCGGCCAGAACCTTCCCGGTTAACATCAACCACCAATGCGAACCCAGGCGCAGTTGCTATTGACCAAGAACACCAGGCCAGTTGATGCCACGTTTAGCACAACCGGCAATAGGCAAGCAGTAACGGAGCAATCAACAGTAACCTCGGCGTAGTGCCTTCTCAACCATCTACACCAGGCCAGTCGTACTTTTACATTGCCCATAGATTTTCTTACACGGCCGTACTGTCCCGGCAAGTAACTCCGCTGCCGATTTTTGTCCTCTTGTGGCCGTCTTTCGTTTTAGCCTTCCAAGTCACGCCTACCTGGTTGAAAGGAGCCTTGCGAATCGTCACATATTCCTTAATCTTCGACAGTTCACACTCAGGCAGCGGGCGGAATCGAACATTCGCTCGGCTACCCTCCCGGCTACCGCTGTCTCTTGTCCTGTTTCTTACAGCCTGCAACCCGAACTCCCAAGTGCTACGAGGATAACTCCTCCGTGTGTCACGTCGAACACGTGTCGTCGCAGGACTAACGCCGCGTCTTTCATCCTGCTTACGTTTCCGTCACCTTTCCGGTGATGTTTCGTCCCCGCCGGCGTGCCTTGTCGTCGTGGATGCCACACGGTCATTAGAAGCACCACATTGTGTCCCCTCGACGCCCTCTCGGCGTTTCCGACCTGCTCCAGTTCGGTCTCCACCTCTACCGCGACGTCCCCGAACTCGTAGGTTCCTGGTCTTTGTAATTGTCTCGGTACGGTCATCGTGTCCTGAAGTTAGCGACACTCGGCCTTCTCTCCCGTCACTGTCCGAGTCCGGATCTTGTGTGGTTCGGCCAGTAAAAACTTTCGATGTGCCACTCACCCCGACTCCCACTGCGTCGTCGTCCATACCGAAAGCACTGCTTCGCGGAGGACTCGCGCCATGTACCAATTCGCCAGCACCTGAGTCGATTGGTGAAGGCTCGACCGTTTCATCGACCGTACCAGCATCCCGCGTGTCCGGCCCCAACCTGTCCCCCTCACTTTGACTCACCATCACGGACTCTCCATCATCGTCATTGGGAGAGTAAGGCTCGGCAGCGGCATCGACTTTCTGCTCCTCCTGGCCTGACTTCTCCTCCTCCGGTTCCTCGCCGCTCTCATCACCCGGCCCATCCTCCTGCCGCCCCTCCTCATCGTCGCGTCCATCGACGGGAACGAACTCCCCAGGCGAATCGAAAGTGCCGTCAGCGATATCGAAGTCGAAAGCCCCATCATCTTAGGGTTAGGGTTAGGGTTAGGGTTAGGGTTGTATTGACAAATTGTCTCCACTATAAAGAATTTGTTTGTTGCGATTTTTCAAACACTCACCCAGACGTACCCTCCGAGCACGACAAAAAAGACGGAACCACTTTTCATGCAGAGGGGATCGAGAAATAAGTTAGGGTTAGGGTTAGGGCCCCCATTTTGTCACGTGTCACAGAAAACAGGGTTGCATATTGAAAACAGGGTTGGAGATTGAATACCTGTTTTCACTGTGTATTGCCTTGGGTTAGGGCCCCCTTTCTGTCACGTGTCACAGAAAACAGGGTTGGAGATTGAAAACAGGATCTCAGATTGAAACGCTGTTTTCACGGTGTATGCCTTGGCTTAGGGCCCCCTTTTTGTCACGTGCCACAGAAAACAGGGTTGGAGATTGAAAACAGGATCACAGATTGAATCACTGTTTTCACTGTGTATGCCTTGGGTTAGGGCCCCCATTTTGTCACGTGTCACAGAAAACAGGGTTGCATATTGAAAACAGGGTTGGAGATTGAATACCTGTTTTCACTGTGTATTGCCTTGGGTTAGGGCCCCCTTTCTGTCACGTGTCACAGAAAACAGGGTTGGAGATTGAAAACAGGATCTCAGATTGAAACGCTGTTTTCACGGTGTATGCCTTGGCTCAGGGCCCCCATTTTGTCACGTGTCACAGAAAACAGGGTTGGAGATTGAAAACAGGGTTAGAGATTGAATCCCTGTTTTCACTGTGTATTTCCTTGGGTTAGGGCTCCCATTTTGTCATGTGTAACTGAAAACAGGGTTGGGGATTGAAAACAGGATCTCAGGTTGAAACGCTCTTTTCACGGTCTATGTCATGGCTTAGGGCCCCCATTTTGCCACATGTCACAGAAAACAGGGTTGGAAATTGAAAACAGGGTTGGAGATTGAATCCCTGTTTTCACTATGTATGCCTTGGGTTAGGGCCCCCATTTTGTCACGTGTCACAGAAAACAGGGTTGGATATTGAAAACAGGGTTGGAGATTGAATACCTGTTTTCACTGTGTATTGCCTTGGGTTAGGGCCCCCTTTCTGTCCCGTGTCACAGAAAACAGGGTTGGAGATTGAAAACAGGATCTCAGATTGAAACGCTGTTTTCACGGTGTATGCCTTGACTTAGGGCCCCCTTTTTGTCACGTGCCACAGAAAACAGGGTTGGAGATTCAAAACAGGATCTCAGATTGAACCACTGTTTTCACGGTGTATGTCTTGGCTTAGGGCCCCCATTTTGTCACGTGTCACAGAAAACAGGGTTGGATATTGAAAACAGGGTTGGAGATTAAATACCTGTTTTCACTGTGTATGCCTTGGCTCAGGGCCCCCATTTTGTCACGTGTCACAGAAAACAGGGTTGGAGATTGAAAACAGGGTTAGAGATTGAATCCCTGTTTTCACTGTGTATTTCCTTGGGTTAGGGCTCCCATTTTGTCATGTGTAACTGAAAACAGGGTTGGGGATTGAAAACAGGATCTCAGGTTGAAACGCTCTTTTCACGGTCTATGTCATGGCTTAGGGCCCCCATTTTGCCACATGTCGCAGAAAACAGGGTTGG